>OZ020539.1:21264690-21365545 GCA_963971435.1 Lasius platythorax
AAAAGGTTACCTATTATAAGATGGAAATAGGAACACACACGCGAGCAACAAAACACAGAAGTATTCCAAACACGCAACATCTTTTATTTAAGAAATATAATTCATATATATTTGAAAAAAAATCTGTAAAAAAATCTTTCGCTGCAAAAATGCGACATTAGATAATTTTGCAAATAATCATCTAACACACACAGAGAGAGAGAGAGAGAGAGAGAGAGAGAGAGAGAGAGAGAGAGAGAGAGAGGGAGAGAGATAAATAAATGTAATTTGGAAGAATACCTATGAGTTAACAATATATAGAATTTATTAAAAAGCAAACCTTTTTCTAGCTATTCCGGAAAGTAATTAAATTGCATAAATAGAAATTTGTTTTTGATCACTAAAAGCTACGATATAATATTTGTTAGGTCATGAGATGGCAATAAATCACATTTTTAACACACATTTAATATTAAAAATAGTAACCATTTGATTCCCTTATTATTTAATTGCATAGCACATTCTCATAACATTCACAAATAGATAAAACTGAGAATTAAATAGTTACATTTAGCGTCAAAAATAGATGAGAATGTTTATCTTTTCGAAATAGCTTATAAATAAAAAAAATTTAGACGCATAGAATAATTTTCGAGTCGTGCAACGAGCAGGCAGCAACATCCGATTCGAAATTGGATTAAGGTTTAATCGAGCGTGAGTTGGACAGAAGTACAAGCGAGGAATACGGATCGTCCAACATGTCAATCGAGAAGCACGAAGGCCAGCATTCAACCGAGATAAATAGAGTTATATGTCGCCGAGTTTGCCACACATATATAACCGCTTCCCACATAAGTGGACGTATTGTGGGTCGCCGATGGCAAATATTTTCTCTCGCCCGGAGCACAATCCGCGTCGATTCTCGGGGGTGACAAAGGACCGACAGCGGGAAATCCTGTCGATCGTACAGAAGCGGCTCTGCGAGAAGAATTGGCTTCACCTCGTGCCGCTGGTAAAACTAGTACAAAACATCATTGCTGGCGCGGAGCTGACGCGCTCAAGATTAGTCGATAGACGAACGGAACTTTGTAGAAAAGTACAGTGGAGAAGGTCGTTAAAGTGACTTCAATTTCACCCTTTCGTGCCACTGTCGGAAAATCGATTCCAGAGAAATATCTTTATAAGAAAATTTCGATCGATAAGAACGCAAGCGTATATTTAAGCGAACGACTACCGGGACATAGATTTAAAATAACGTATTTTTAAATACAATATATGACAATGATTCGATTGAAAACTAAATCTTAGCCTTAGCTATGTTATCGTTGCAAATTAATAATAATAGAATAAAGTATCAAAATGTGAAAATACAAAATTATATATCCATATTATTACCTATTTGTTAGTGTGCTAAAAAGAGTTTGTTTTCTTTTTAGTTGCACTCTTTTTATATATTTATTTGTAATATTTTTCTCCTTTCTTTTTTTTTTACCCAACCCTGATTATATGCATGTTTATTTCATCTTAAATGTAGAAAATAAAAAAAGACAATTAAAAAACGAAAAATTTCTTTTTAATATAAGCGAACTTATCAGCAAACTTTAATTATATATATTTTATTATTCTCAAACTGTACATCATTTCGTCATTTGTATTGAAATAAAACACAAAGAAAAAACAATTATAACTAACATGAGACAAATAGTTTGAGATTTAGAGAAAAAGACAGATAAAAATAGAAAGAGAGAGAAAAGTGAAAAAAATAAAAAATATAGCAAATTATAAATTTAAAAGCTGTTTAAAATGACTGAGTTGAATGAAGAATATGGTGAGATGATCAATCAAAACAAGGAAGGAGGCAAAAGATAATCGGATAACATTCTTGAATCACGAATCTGCATCGCCGATCGGTCTTCCGAGGAAGAGAGAAATAATTGACTTGTTTGTTATTATGACATTGTCCGATTATTACTGTGTTACCACAAATGCTGCGCTTCGGAAAAAAAAGAACCAAGCGGAAAATCGAAAGAAGAGTGAAAGAAATAGAGAAAGAGAGAGTACGAGAGAGAGAGAGGGAGAGAGAAAGAGAAAGACAGAGAGGAAGGAAGAGACAACAGCTGTCCCTTTTCGTGTGGTTACCTTCTGTGCCTCTGACGGTGTGAACCAGTCGGCGCTGCGGTCCCGTGATATCATAACACTGAACGCCTATTTGTTACACGATAAATATGTAACTGGAACACAATGTTCCCTCCCTTTTTTCGCTAGCCTGCCAGTTCGTTCTGTCCTGTCCTCATGTCTCGGGGCGAAGGAAGGAGGAGGGGGGGGGGGGGGAACGAAGAGCACTGTATGCACTTTGAGCGCGTCGATGATGGGAGAGCGCGCTACGAAACATTAAATCACATACACGCACATACGTAACATGCGCACACATAATAACACGCGCGTAGTTTTAAACGTTCACACGAGGCGCACAGGGTGCGAGATACCCCAAACGATAGTGATGGATTATCGCATAAACACACCCGGAGATTTAAAATACCCAGTTATAGAGATGTTTCAAAATTCACATCCGATTTTTTAGAAAAACTGTTTTACTAATAAATGTGTCAGTGTAATAATATTTAACATATCCTATAGAAAATTTTCCTGGCTTTTTATGCTTTTACTATTTAATAGACAAAGAGGCAAAAGAATCAGTTTTTATGGGGCTTCCAAATATCTTGATCCGTTACTGACAAACACACTTGTGTGTGTAAATCTTTACACATGCACGCAAATTCAGGATAATGTATGTACAAAAAGGGACAGATCGCCGCGCGAAGGCAGATGGCATTCGCGAAGTCAAAAGTTCTCCAATAAGGGTTTAGTTACAATAACATTGCGCGTATTCAGAAAATTAGCCTGTGAATGGCTGCCCTTGTCGACACTGTCAAAATGAGCCGCGATCCACGAATGAATGGCGTTTCGTTAGAGATTGTGTCACGATCAAGACAACGACAAAGAATTCATCATCGGTTGAAGAAATTGTCATCATCTTTGTTACTACTGATGGTCAGGTGTAAAAATGTATATCTGCCGTAAAACCAAGACGACACGTAACGATGAAAAGATTCACTTCTATTGTTAAGCAGATCCTGGTCACGAAATCAAAGGTGAGTTAAAAGTGAATCAAGATTTACGATCCTTTCAAGTGAAATAAATAATTGTGAAAATGTCAGTCTTTATAGAATGACAGTACGAATAAAAGTATTTAAAATGTATTGATTGTTTATGCATGTTTCATAGTTTTTTAATTACACACACATATATACAAAAGTTTCTTGTTTAATTAAGAATACTAAAGTTTTTTTCTAGAATAAAATTTAAATTATAAATATATTAAAATAAACACATTTGTTATATATATGTATACATAATATATGTGTGTATAATCGCATTTATAGCTTTAAATGTTATAATCTGAATATTGCTTGAGATTAAGTTTAAATGTATTATAATTTGGATATTTTTAATTAATTTTGTGTTTCACATGAATAGCCTATATTTAATAATTATATACATATATACATTATTGTATAAAAACAGTTATGCTTTTATAGATTGCCTGCAATTTCATGTTTCAAATGGGCAACTTATGCGAGCACTATGCAGCACAATGCGAATGTTTCTTGAAAGAAAGCATCGAGAAATCCAATGCATGCAACGAACAGACTGTCGTCGTCTTTAACATTTCATGTATGCAACTAACGGGTCGTGACTTACGTGATCGATATCGCAACATTTTGCCTCATGTCGTGCTGCCAACAAAACTTCCGCATTATACATCTATCGAAACAAACTACACATATGCGCCATATATTTCCCTTTCTCATCTCACAAAAAATACATTTCATCGTCATAAAATTATGTTACGTGAAAATTGTGTACGTATGTTATTCGTATCTCTAGATATCCATTTTATTTTCTTTAGACATAGTTTCGCAAGTCATTACAACGTATCTGCTTAATTCCGAAACCAGTATTAACAATAATCAGCATTAATATTTGTCTAACAAAATGTGTATTGTATATATATACACACACACATTTTATATTATGTTTAAATTTTTGCGCCATATAATAAATGACGCCAAGTAAATGAAATTTAACAATTATTCACAAGTATATATAGCAAGTTTCAGAACTGGCATTATTAAAAAATAAGAACTACAGTATGCGATTATGATAGTTTGACAAGCGGTAAGCAGTGATGCGTAGTTACGCGATAATCTTTCCAACATTTACCCTGTACAATAGTTTCCTTGTGTTATACAACAAAAGTATAGACCTCGTTATACTATTCTCATATCGCCCGTGAACTTTTCATGCGAGACGTATCGATCGGATGATACCGTAAAAGGGATTCGCGCTACAACATGCAAGAGGCTCTGCTTACGACAACCAGTCGTAAGCCGAATGTAAGCTTACGAATAATTCTGCACTGCTGATATTCTTAGATCGCGGAATCGATAGATAGCAAAGAAATGTGTCACGTTCTTACATTGTAGATTTAATCGATATGCTACGACACATCTCTTTAGCGGCTTTTCAAAGTCCTATTATAGTTTTTATCCGTTGAGGATGACAAGTTTTTGTACCTCTTTAGCTGTTCTCTCTTTTTTTTTAGCTATACTCTCCCTGCAAAACATATTTACGAACCACTGTATTAATTTATTATAGTAATTTAAACGCAAACCGACATTATTTGTGTGTGCTATTTCTTCGTTTATATTAAAATTTAAGCGTTTAAGAATGATTCTATTGATTACATTTGTTACGCTGCAGTTTACATTACTATTCCGAAAATTACTTTTATCACGCGAGATATTACCACATTTTAGAAAATTATTTTAAATAAATTATAAATTAGAAAAAAATTTGAAAAAAAAAATTATTTCATAAATTTAAATGATTAACGAATTTATTTTTAAGTTCTGACATAAGAGAGTGTCTGGTTATTTAAAAAAAAAATCTGTTTCTATTTCTCTTTTCATAAGATGAAGCTTCAAAAGCATTGTATATCATTATCGATATTAACGAGTCCCTTAGCTCGTAACAATATTCGAAACAATATGTTCTCCATGATATATATTCTCCTTCCTGTTTGTCAACCTCTAACATCGATGAAAACAAATTTCTCGTCGATACAAGTCGTGAAAGCAGATCGATTTTAACGGAAAAACAAAGTATCGTCTATGTACGGTCTATAAGTCTGACAATGTTACTAACGAAACACTCCGCATAGTTGTAACGTGTGCGTACGTAAATGTATGTACGCACGACGATCGACGAAGGTGAACGCGAGTGCAGGTGCAACGACGAGGCATAGACGTCGACGACTCTGATGTTGCCGGACTATCATTACACTTCTACCGGTCGTAAGGGCGTATCTATGTGGCATTCGTGCCACATAGAGGCGGTGATCCACGCCTCTATGTGACAGTGAGAGCGGATTCACCTGTGCTGTGGGAGCGGATTCACCTGTGCTGACCCCGTATGTGCGCGCGGGTGAGTAATGATGGCTCATCTCTGCCAGCAGCGTTTGCTGGAACGAGGTGGTCTCGCTGACGTCCGTCGATAGTCGATATAGCAGTATGTATGTACAAGTATCGCGGGCCAGCCTTTCTCTGAGCGAGAAGGGAAAAAAATTAATTTTTAAATATGTATATAGCGAACTCGCGCGTGGCGCGCATCTGGCAGCTTGCCGTTGTTGCCTTGCGATGAAGGAACAATCGTGTTATAAAGATCTTGATACCGCGACGATTCTATCAAGTAGATGTAGTGCTTCGCGCAAATTATAACCGTCGGATGATTGTAAGTATAAATGCTAAAATGATGTGTCTGGTTAATTATCAGACAATTTAGTATTATTCTGTTAAGAATAATATGCTCGTCAATTTGTGTGTCAGCTATACGCTATACGCTATACGATAACGTTTCATACTTTACGAGAAGAAATAGAGGATATGTGCATCCTGAAACTAATTGTCTCGAATATAAATTAAGCGGTAATAATAAAAAAGAAAAATGAAAATATATATCTCATCTTGTTTCAGTCGCGTTTCACTTCACCAAAGAATGTAGGTATCAATTGTGAATTAACGGATAAGAGTGAAAGTACAAGTAGAATGCGAGAAAAGTATATTCTCTATGTAGATATACTTGTGGTTTCTCCATAAATCTAAAATCAGGATTCGGCACGCCATCCGAACCGAGCCAATTCAGCCGCTTTCTCTCCTTTAATAACATCTCAATCCGAGTTTCATCCCGGGTAGGCGGGACACGACACTGCTAAAGTCAGTCCTGCGCGGCGCCTTTGTGTCATTTAATATTTAAAAACAAGCCATAAATATGTCGCATCCGCGTGCAGCCCGCTTAAAACGCGGCCGTCGGATTATGCGCGCGCGGAGGAGAACGTGCGAGCCGCCGCATCGCCGCCGACACGAAAAGTAAGACGAATGCTATGTTGAAACCTGCAAGGTGTTAATGATATTGCCTCACACCCGTTGACACGCGGCCAGATTTCCCTCCCACGATGTTACATGTGATATCAAAATAAATAAAATACGAAGATAAAATTATAAAGTGGAACGCAAAACAACATAAAAAAGATAGGAGAATAAGAAAAAATTATATATGTATATCCGAGATTTAACACATTTATGAGTGTTAATGCATCTGCCACACTCGAAATATAGGTACCTAAAAATAACACGGTAAAAATAAGATTGAATATTCCGCGGCGACAAAAATTGCAGAAAGCGATTAATCAAATGTTTGGATAGCAATTTTGTGTATATCAAAATTTTATATTAAGTTATGTGATAAAAATAAATTAAATACGTATTATATGTTGTAATTACATTGAATATTTTAATGTGCGGGAAGATTATATGTATAATAATCTACCACATACACACACACACATAAATAAAACTTTAAAATTCTCGAAAGAAAGAGAGAGAGAGAGAGAGAGAATAAAAAATCACATAAACGTCATCTCATAACTGCGATCCAACAACGATGAGCCCCGAGCGATAGTCTCGCGTGAATCGAGACGTTCACTGGACGAGTTACATGTAAACCCGACCAACTCAACAGAAACCTGTTTCAAGCAAAATGGAAGTAACACGTGAATCATCTCAATCTTACCTTGCTCCGCCTTCTTTCAACAAATAGAGAGGAACAAAAGATTGTACTTTATATACGTGCAATAAAAATTTTAAGTGTCATATACGTAAAAATATACGCACATAAAAAAATAAAATGTTTTATAGTACATTTAACCGATATTAAATTATTTTTTTTGAAAATCAAAAATAATTTTAAAAATTAATAATAGTCTACTATAATTGCAACAATACTCATTTTCCCTTCCTACATATGCGTAGAAAATAATTTAATAGCGTAGGAGAAAAAATAGAGTGACACGCTTATACATATAGTAGATTATTATTAATTTTTTAAATTCTTTTTCAATCTGTTTTCTTTTACATTAAAAAATTTTTTTCTTCTTTTTTAAATTAAAAGCTACCAACGCAAGCTAACGCATGCGGCGGAAGTGTCATATAGAGACATCAATTTGTTGCTTTGCATAGAGAAAGGGTGCTCGAAAACGGGGACGTGTTTCCTTTGGGCACCCTGTTGCGAATGGTGGAATTATTTAGTCTAGAAAATCTATGCACACACATAGACTCTCTGTACCCACCGTGAAACCGCCCCGCCTAAACAGTGCGTTAACCGATGATTTACGAGCACTATACGCTGCATTCCGGCTCCGCTCTTGCCAACCCCTAATCATAACGCGCGGCCAACCCTTTCGTCCTGCTCCAGATCTAGTTATGCCTTCATTGTCAGCGGACCCATGGTACACGTATGACCGATACTTATTAAAAGCCGACCTCTTTTTCGCTTGAGACTTCAACAAGAACACCATGCAAATCGTTGTATGTATATCGAAAATCTTCAAAGCTATACAAACAACAAATTGTTAACTTTACGTTAATTATCATAAGAATGTAGATATGTCTTTATGTAAAGTATGCTTATAAATTATATATGTATATATTTTATATTTTTCTCTCTCTCTCTCTCTTTTATATATATATGTATATAATTAAATTTATTATATTTTGTAAAATAAGTTGCCTTTTTAAACTTTTATCAACTTTACACATAGATACTTTATACATTTTATACATATCTACATTTTGATTAATATTATACATATATGATGTACATATATAATATTAATAAAAAAATCCATATAAAAAATGTAGAAAGTTTATAAAAGTTTAAAGGCAGTTTGTGATAGATTTAATCATTGTAATATAAAAAAAGAAATATAAAAGTAGCACAACATATTGCATCATTATTGACAAAGGATTTATGTAACGATGATTTATGGAATTTGTTATTTTTTATTCTCGCATCGTCATTACGAAATATACATACATATAAATATATATCAGTGCATACATACACATCCATACATGTAGATTCAAACTATAAAAGGTCCTTATAGGTGCACGAACGAGTTGTACATCATTTTGACTTATGAGAGGCATTATCGTCCATATGAAAGTTTTGCGAAGCGCGAAAGAAGGGAAAGACGAGGAATGGTGTCGCGAGAAAGTACGGAGGGATACGTATATACTATAGTTATACGCATATCCGTACAAGCGTTAATATATCAGATCTCGAGACAGTATCAAGACGTGTTACAATGACAATATATTATCTCTCAAAGTGTTTATATTTTTTTCTTTTTCATTGGCCCACATTTGCTGGACTCGAACGACGCGTCTTTAGTTTTAACTTTTTAATGTTATTTAATCTCTTATTTTGTGTATATGTGTGTTGTGCCTTATATTTTAAAATGATATCTTAATATATAACTGAATCGGTATCGGAATATAATAAGGTTGGTATAAACTGTGCACAGAATAATATATTATATATCACGTTTCATTAGTTGATAGATTTATTCAATATTATACATATATGCTTGTATATATATATATATATAAATATACTTTTATAACAATAAGATTCTTAAATCATAATTTAATTATTCTACACGCATATGATAGTTGTAAGAAAAATAACTGCGTGTTTATAAGACTGTTGCGTAATACAACAGATCTGGCACATTATTATTATTATTTGTATGTATATTTAAGTAGAAAAAAAACTTGCGATATACTGCGGAAGATAATGATCTAGATGTCGCAAAGAATGGAAAGGGAAAAGAATAAGAGAGTGGCATAAAAGGAGCAGCATTGAATAGTAAAAGACGGGGTCCTATGCTAGTGTTACTATTATGTTACCATGATGTTGTTCCGCATTATACCTGCAATTTTCACCCCTTATCTGAAGATCCGATCGCCGCAACTCGGAATCCAAGTTCTGTGGGATACAAAGTATCTCTAAACTATAATCGAGATAGCGATTTATGACTAATAATGAAGATTAACGGCGCAATAATATTTTAGTGTATAACTTCGTTATATTTGACAAAAATTTTATTTTTAATATATTTTTGATAATTCTTTTGAAATTATCACCATGGAAAATTTGTGTGTGTGTGTGTAGATGTGATTAATAAATTATTAAATGTAAAAATAGTTTGTGTGTTGATGCTGTTGTTTAATATTCAAGAGTGAAAAATTTTAATAATTTTTTGTATGTAGCAGTTATATTATTTCTTTTTTTTAAGAGTTTTCTTTTATTTTTGCATCTCTCTTGTTAAAATATATTATAACATAGGTGATGTATATGTATATGTGTATGTTATTGTTGAAAATTAGAACCTGATATTATTTCGGCAAATTTATATCAAGATGCTATATATACACAAAAATAATTTCTCTTTGTAATATTAAAGGAAGATGACTATTGACGTAACGTGCAATTAAACATGTTTCCAGCATCGAAAAATTTTAACTTATCAAAATTGTACCGGCTTTAAATTTTTATAATTTTGATGTGTTTATTACTTGCGCAATATTTGATTGCAAAATATCTATTTTTCGACAACTTCCATGTTTCGAAACTCGATACATCTCGAAACTGCGCCAAGAGAAAATGCGAGCGCAACGAGAGCGCGCCGATATTCGGTTTACAAACACATCAGACATCAGACATTGCAGAGACAGAAAGAGAGAAAGAGAGAGAGAGAGAGAGAGAGAAGAGAAGAGATAGTGCACGCTTTGCTCCTTCCCCCCTCTCTCACTCTCTCTGTATCTATCTATCTATTTGCCCCTCTTCGCCGTTACATCCTTATAACGTGATATGAAGAGAATCTATAATCGTTCCCCCGTCGCGCGCTAACCTCTTCTCATTGTCGACCAAGATTATGCTCTCGACCGCAACGGCGCGGGGAGATAACGCACCGATAGAGCACACACGTCGTTTTGGGTTTCACTTTTACACTCGTGCGTGCACGTGCGGCCGCATCCCGTAATCGAATGCCCGTGCATGGCGCACATGGCTTTTCGCCATCGCGACTTCAATCCTCTCTCTCTCTCTCTCTCTCTCTCTCTCTCTCTCTCTTGTGCTTTGTGCTTTATCTTCTTGGAATGCTGCCTCTCGATGTTGTTAGTCCAAGAATAGTTCTATGCATTCAAATTCATGGTCTTCTAGACTCTAGACCGATGCTATAGATTGAGAATTAATGTCCACGTTGCGGGAATTTATTCTTTGAATAAATCGGTTTACATATTACACACGATTCGAGCTAAACTACAATATTTGATGCATCTTTGTTCCTTATATTCGCCTTATTTGTCGATGCCGTGTATCATGTCAGAGGGGTTCACTTCAGAATCATTCCAACACATCCTTATTGACCCAACAAACGAAGAGTATGTAATTCGGCTGCTACTAGGAAAAGCGAAAACAAATCATAAAGATATTCGTCGTCAAGTCATAAAATTTCCCGAGTTAAATGCGTAGTTTTGTCACTCGCTTTTAACAGGGCGAGAATTTATTCGCAGGAGACGGGATTTCGCCGCAGAAGAAAACCGGAGGGTGCAAAACAAATTATAATTCAGTGCTAATCTAAAGAGAGAAACACTTTACGAGCGTCATCGGCGATGTAAAAACGACGTCGCATTATCCAGCGCGTTGCTCGCATTGTCGTCGTCTTGCTTTATGATGCGGACACGAAGAACGTACGGAGGCTGACTCGCGTTATTTCCGGTTCCCTGGCCGCATTTAACGTTTGTTTCTGCCTGTGAATATATATGAGTGCACACACACACACACACACACACACACACACACACACGTATATACGTACATATGTATATATATATATATATATATATATATATATATATATATATATAAAAGGGCAACTACCCTTCGGTGAAGAGCTATCAGTGCGTAATAACTTAAATCGAAGAGCTTGTAAAGATCCGTTCATCATTTAGGGATCAAGATTTTGAGATAACTCTCTCTCTCTCCCCTCCTTCCCTCTCCCTCTTTTTTTGTAGTATTCATTCTTTTATTTCATTCGTATAAAAATAACACTTTTATCGTTAGAATTAATTTTTTGATTGCCATATGTTTTTCATCTAATAATGATTTGAAAGCACAAATAAACACGGTATTTTTTCCTTCTCTGTGCAAAAAGTTATCAAATTATAAATCAAGTTAGCTTTGCGTTTAATACGATCAAATAATTAATATATAAAATGCAAGTTAGTTAAAAATTATTTGTTGCGTTTGAAAGCCTCTAGAGATCTTGAAAGTCAAAACGATATCCCAGAAATGTGTAGTGTGATTGGACATTAATTCTAACATGATTTTAAAGGCGATCATAATATTACATCGTTGTAAGAATAACTAACGTTGCAACAGTCATGAAGTTTATGATAAAAACGAGAAATCTTCATTTAAGATTAATTAATTTCGCTGGAAAGCTAAAAGTGTACAAAGCCATTGTGCTGTCAATCTGTTCCTTTTAACGCTGAACCAATTCAATTTCATTAATCATACAACATATATGTATACACAGTCGGATGTACCCACATATTCACAAGAACACTTTGTGGCAATGATTTACTGATTCTTTTCGTTCTTTGCAAGCATAAAACAATTGAATCGCAGTAATTAATTGTTTAAGTGAAACAATACAGTCCTTAAGTATTACAAAAGAATTTGACCGCCAATTGTAAGCATACTTGTGAGTGTGTGTATGTGTGTGAAAACATTTCAACATTCTTATATACATGTATATATATAGATTGTTCTCTTTCTCTCTTTTCCCTCCTTCTATTCTCTCTTTTCTCTCCCTTTCTTCCCTGTCACTAAAGGAAGGCCACCATTTTGGCAGTCGACGAACGACATACGTTTCCTTTATTTGTTTTAGCGCGGATACGAGGCGGAAAAAACATAAAAAGATGTAACCCTTTTTCGTTCTTGACAGACAGACCGACAACCACGAATTAACTCGTTCCTCTTTTTCCCTCCATAATTGCACCTCGACCCGACGCGGCCATTTTACATTAAGAAATTGAATAGAAGCGTACAGGAAACGCGGCCATGTTGGTTAGCTCACTGAGCACGTCTGTACTTACGCATCAGCAATCCCGAAAGTAGTATTATCCTGACATGCGTTCTCTATTTCAAATTTTATTTCCTCATTATTCCTTTGGCGTTTTACTCGAAACATTTGGCATTTTATATGTATATTTACATTTTATATACTCGCAAAATTCTGAATTTACATAAACGGATTTCAATTTATAAGCAAAAAAAAATAAAAGTATTAATGTAAAAATCGAGCGACAACGTCGTGATACAAGATAGACGCAGCAAAGAACCTCAATCGTGGCAGGGAAAATGATCTAAGTGTCGTCTGCGGTTCTATGAGAAAGCTTGTCATTAATTTCTACGTTCTCCACGCTCGCGGGTGGTCATCCTCTGTTCTTCCATTTTGTCAGCGGCGTGTGTGATATTAATGTTTCCTTGACACGGGAAAACGACGTCGACTTCTATCGTTCGACCTCGAGACTCGACTTAACTTGCCGACTATGCACGAATATGTGTCCGCGGGGTGCTAATGACAATCGATTATCGCGTATACCGCAGTCATCTTCCGCCGCTCAGTTCTTCATATTCCTCTCGTTCTCTTTTGAGCTTCTATCTTTGCGCCCGACTGACGTAAGAGACTGGCTATTTGTTGCGAGCACCTATTTAGGAGCCCGATCAAAGGTCCTCATATTTCACCGAATTTACTATGAAACTGTATACGACAAAACAAAAGGAAATGTATCGTTTCCGAAATATCTTATTTTTTAATTATGTCATCACGACGCTTCTCTTCTCTCTCTAACAATAAACATGTTGAAATATTCTCCGCAATATTCCATAATGATTGGACACGGAATAATAGAAAGAAATTGAAAACTAATAATAAATTTTGTTTATATTTTGTTTACATTAGAGCCGAAAAGCACATTTTGTTGCCATAAAGGAATTTATTTTATATCAGTTCAAATAAAATTTCTTCAAAAGTTTTATTATAAAAATGTAAATATTAAACTTAATTATAATATACTTAATTAATAGAATTATTCAAATTTTTTACATAAAGAATCGAGAAATAAACACAAAGTTTCAAAATAAATAAGGTTACGTTTTATTAAAAAATGTGTATCTTTATATATACATTTCCAGCCTATATATACGAATAAATTAATAAATATAAATATAGTCTGAAGAGTGTACACGCAAGTAAAAAGCTTTAAAGATGCGCCGTTGAATGCTACGTCACAATGGCTGACTGAAGACACCCCGTCACGGCTTCTGAAACAGTTAGTCAGAAGCGTAACCCGCATTGTAAGGAAATTTTATCGCGCTTCGATGGATAATTAATAAGCGAAACTCATCATCACGAACTATCATCACATCGTGCCCGGACTACCGAAGACAGTAATTGTTTTGATTTGTAAAGGCGCCGATCATTGTGCAACGTGCCGACACAATCCACCTGTCTAAAGTCCGATGAGATACCTGCTATACTACCTCTAACTATAACTTAATCATAGCCTGAGTCAGCCTCTCAGAATTCATGGTCACTTCTCTTTTTTCTTTTTTATTTCTTTTCTCTTTTCTTTCACTGCCACACGGCCGAGTCGATCTCATGCCCGGTTACTTTTATTCACAAACACGAGTACATAATACGTCATTCCCGTCACAATGAAGGAGCAGAAAGAGAAAAAGAAAAGAGCAAAGATGAGAAGATTTTGGTTTCCGTTGCCAACAAAAATTAAATACCAGGCATGCCTGATATGCATACCAATCAATCTTATTTTACACTTTTTTATTTTGTGTTTCTTCATAATACTCTCTCGAAAGATTGTAATCGTGGAATTTTCAAATATGATTTATAGCATACAATTAACGTTTGTAAAACGTATCTATATACTTTTACCAGATTTTATTTAAAAAAAAGGAGAGATGACAGATTCTTTATAATTTGAAGCTTACATTCCCTTATAAAGATACTGCAATACTTTTGTAGTTATAAGCGTTAAATATAGAGCTATTATATGCACTATAAATATCAATAATGTAAATAGATGACAAAATTTTACCCTTTACAATATTTTAAGTAGTTTTATTCTAATAAAAATTTAATTTAATGAATACAAAAATATTACATGATGAAAAATAGAAAAATATTTAACTATCCCATTTTGTACCAACATTTCTATCGTTTTCGGAAACGGGTGTAGGGTGTCTCGCGAAAAAAAAGTTTGGGGGTATCTAAAAAATTGAAGGACGGATTGTGTGTGTGCTTTATCTTGGAAAAAAATCTATGCTCTCTCAAGCATATTTCAACGTGTTCAACATCACTCGAGAAAGAGAAAAGAGGAAAGGAAGATCGTGATCGCTAATCCATCAATCAGAAAATTCCTTCACGTGGCAAACAAAGAAATATGCACTGGTTGTTTAGATATACTCACTACTATTAGTATAATAGACCATCCTGTGGGATATTGCTTCAAGACAAGACCAGTTATACCTTTGACTTGTGGGTGTCCATTTTTTCCGGAACCTGCCTACAATTGGTTGATGCCAAAACAACATTCAGGCCACTGTCATATAGAACAATGTCGTGGTGATTGATGGCTCGTCTGGATCTTCGTTTATAAACGATTGATATGATCCTCTTGGACGAGAAAATAAGTAGAATACACTAGAGATAGATTTTATTTCAGCACTACCTTCCAAAAAACACATGCGCATGATATATAAATAATCTTTAACCTCCACTAAAAATATACCTAAATATACTTTTTTCTCTCAATTGTTGCACTGTATTGGACCTTTGTTTTATGCGACGTATTTATTTATATTTGTACACCATTATTTGCGCAGCGAAAATCGAATGAGCAGGTTGCGGCGCAAACTGTTTCATGTTGCTGTTGCAAGTTTACACTTTTTTCATAATGTGATTGCAAAAAGTACCAGGGGATGCTAAACGCGATGATTGATTATAATTACTACAATTAGCGATTATTAAATCGCGCGAATAATTAATTCCTGCGGTAAATGATAAAAGTAAGAATATCGCGGCGATGATTATTTATTGAAGTAAGTATTTTGTGCAAGTTATTGATTAAATTATTTTATCATTTACCAAAATATGAATAATGATTGATTGTACGCGCGGATGGCTTAAAATGAGCCGTTTTTTGGATACACTGTTTCCATCAAACTGTCATGATATTATAAAATAAAAATTAGATGAAAAATTAGAAAAAGGTTAGACGAACAAATTGTTAACCAAATTGTTTAAACCAATTTTTGCAAACATAATATTTATTTATAACATTTTCCACAAAAAAATTCGACATAAAAGATACTATAAGCGCGCCGTACAAAAAAATTATGAAAGTATGAAAGCTGTTTTTAACGATTTTTATCTGTAAAAAAAGATACGAGAATCTCTTAATATTTATACATCTATAGGAAAGATGTGGCACTCGCAATTTTTTTTGTCGAAATTCTTCTAATGTGATTAAAATCAAATTTTTTATTGCAGGCAAATATATAATATTTCTAAAGCCACGAATAATATTGTTAAGAATAATATTATCTTGATTATCTATTTCAAAATATTAATAATCGAGAATCATAAGACAACGGTTCTCACATATTGTACAAAGCAAGAACAAAATTTCTTGTATATCGCATTTATTTTTCATATTCTTTTTCATATTTCTTTTCATATTCGTTTTATTATCCTCGATAATTATATATCGCGCATAAAATTTAATGAGAGGCGCTCAGAAGAGAAATATCATGTAGAAATTAATTATGGTGGAATAATGATTAAATAAAAAATGTATTGAAGTGCGCTTGTATCATGCTTTCCATGGACTGATTCTCAACGTTAATAAATGTATTAATAAAATAATAAATATATTAAATTCACATTCATGACGACATAATATGTAACATACTCTTTTAATTAATTGACTCGACTTTAGTTTTTAATCGAATAAACTTTTATTAACTTTTTAAATATTTTGCAGTTGAAAAATTACAATATTTAAAGATAAATCAATATCGAAATAAAGATTAACATAAAATAAGCTTCTTGGCATATTAAGAGACACATTATTTCATGGTCATTGTACAATGGTCATGTACAAACAATAACTATTGCAAAACGCATATAATATTTTTCCAGGAAATTCAAATTTTTTGAAAATAGTTGATTTGATATTTTTCTATTTTGTGTGTGTGTGTGTGTGTGTGTGTGTGTGTGTGTGTGTGTGTGTGTGTGTGTGTGTGTGTGTGTGTGTGTGTGTGTGTGTGTGTGTGTGTGTGTGTGTGTGTGTGTGTGTGTGTGTGTGTGTGTGTGTGTATTAAAATTTCCTTTCAATTTATCGTTATAGATAATACTACACTCAAAAAAATGTTTTGCAAATGTAGGTAGATTTCTAGATGTCGCAACAAAAATGTATCGCTATTTTTTGTATCTGATAGAATATCGTTTGTCACAGATAGAATTTATAGCAGTAACATTCTAGCAATATCTGCTAAAAAATTTAAATCCTATTGCTAGATATTAATCACTGCATTGGATAAATATGAGTTTCAATACTGCAGCTATAAAAATTTGTGTGAAAAATATAGCTGCTGATTATAACTGCAGCAGCGAGATAATATGTCAATATATTATAGATATCACAGCTAACTTATTTTTATAGCTACAGCTAAATTAATAACAAAGCTTTGTCAATATATTATAGATATCACAGCTAACTTATTTTTGTAGCTACAGCTAAATTAATAACAAAGCTTTTTAGCGTACCTATGCAATTTAAAAGAGAGACAGTTTTGGTATGTAATATGTTGTATGACAGTTTTGAATGTATTTGCTTAGTGTTGCATATATATATGCAACGCTAAGCAAATACATTCAAAACTGTCATACAACATACTACATACCAAAACTGTCTCTCTTTTAAATTGCATAGATACCCTAAAAGAGCTATGTAATTAATTAGAAAAAAATTATAATATTGAGTAATACCATCTCATTAAAAATAAAGTTTATTCATAATGACTAGTTACAAAAAGTTTACAGTAACTACTTATAATATATAAGTGCTTTATATTATATTTTTTAGTTGTTAAAGTAAATGATGCAGTGTAACATATTGTTTTCCATCAATACCTTTACAAAATAACAAAGGTAAATAATCTAAAAGATCAGTAATTAGAATTGATATTACATTGGGAGTATTAATAACGTTATAAGCATGAAAATGTTCACTGTACATATAAGTATAGAATTACATATAAGTATAAAAGTACATAAATTATATAAATTATAATTATATAAATTATATAATTATATAAATTATATAAATTATATAAATTATATAAAAGTACATATAAGTATTACATACAAATATAGAAAAAGAATACAAACATTCGAAAAAAGAGACAACGTGAAGCAATTTAAGAAAAAGTAATTGTAGAAAGATTAATTAAAAATTATAAAATCAATGATAAATAGGCTTACTTTTCAGATTTGCTTAATTCGTCCTCAATAATAATTTCTGTTAATTTATTTCTATCTTTATCCAGCTTCAAATAAGGGCCTTGCTTCGCCAGTTGCAATATACATCTACCTGTAGCTGACTTACTTAAAAGAAGTCGAAGTTGCTGCAAAGAAAGATTCAAGTCTTGAAAAATATTAACCAATTTTTTTAAATACACAAAAAACATTGCAAGAACACTCTCTATGGCATTAAATTATTGATAACTTACCTCACCACGTGTCACATTAGGATTATTACTCTCTCGACTTCTTTTCTTTGAAGAAATATTTTTTGAGGTTTCCTGAATATCTTCTGATAAATCTGAAGTACCCTGCACAAATTGAATATTTAAAAATATAAATTTTTGACAGATTTTTTTAAAAATAATGTTAAATATCAAAATATCTTCTTACTGGTTTAGGTGAAAGAGAATTAGTAATCTCATTTATATCATTATTGCATACTGTAAGATCATTATTACTATTCTGAAAAAAGAAAGGAAAAATTAAAAACAGATAAATTAAAGGACTTTTAATTATAGACTTTTAATTATAGACAACTAGAGAAATAGAAAATAGAGAATAGAGAAAAAATTTTTGGAAATTTTTCATTAACATAACCTGTTAAATATGTATAATATATAACGAATAAGATATGTGAAAAAAATACTAATTTCAACATAAACTGCGAAAACTTATGTAATTGAATCTATCTAATATGTGATTACAGTAACTCTAATCTTAGAAACTTAATGATAGTTGCTTTTTTACTTACTTTGAAACGCCGATCCGTATTGCTCGAGATTCCAGGTCCTTAATATGTCTTCAATCGTCATTACAATAATTACGTCATTATTATCTGCCATAATTATAATACGAAAATTTTTCACAATAATATTTCACAATAAACACTTACAATTTCATCACAATTTCACAGAATTGCGTCGTCAACACGTAACGCTGTTACTGCGTGTAGCGTGTAGTCTACTGAACCGGCACGGACTTGCATGCGTGACCGTTAAACGCGCGATGCGCGATTGTTAAAAAAAGATAGACAGATTAGGTGTGTTATACAAACTATATTAAGTGTCAGGATTATATATTCATTTGTCTCTCGCTGCTAGTCTTTTCTGTGTACCACAGCCAAACTTTATAACAAGTATGATTGACCATAACATGGATAGGCGCCACAGAAAAACTTTCTTTCTAAATTTCACAAACAGTTCAGATATAAATTCTGTCTCTGTCATTTAGATTGATTACGTGCAAAATATATACGATATTACAATATTTGCTAATCGTTTATCTACCTCAGTTAATTTATCGCACCTAAAAAATTTTTGCTATAGTTGCAAGATCATTTTTTTGAGTGTACGATATCTTATTACAATGTACTAACAAATACACACATAATGTGACATTTCAATTTTTTCTGATCTTGACACGCGAAATTTCAAGAGAATTAATTAAGCACCAGAATCGTCTACTCAACTTCTCTTAGAATTTGTTTCAGCTCTCACAATCAGCTACGTATATACTTTATATGTATACTTCATACTTCAAGAATCGATGTTTATAAGCCAAGAGTTCAGTTATAAGTACAAAATTTACTGAATACAATTTACTGATCCGTGCAGATTGTGGTTCGCCATTGTTGTGGAGTCGTTTCGTGAAAATACTACAAAAAGGTTTTAAAGAATTGGCCGGAGATAGACAGTGATCGAAAGTGATGTATTGACAGTCTTTTGACATGCGAGACATGCTACGTGTACAAAATTGCAAGACTCTTTAAGTCTTCAGCATCCATCAATTCATCGAAAGAATTCTTCTATACCACCGTAAAAATTCAAAATCTGTCCAAGATCTGGTATCAATGACATCAATTTTTCAATTGCTCCCATGGGCCGCATCAATCGTATCGATATACAACTCGTTCGAGACGAGTTTTTAAAGTTTCAATTGTATCCCTCTACTAGAGCAATCCAGTACAAGAATAATTCCTGATGTTGGCTCGCGAAAAAACGCGAGAATGAAAAGGAAATAAAAAATGGATTAGAGTGATCGCTTTTAATAGTAATAAACTTTTTAATTCTAATAAATGGCAAAGCTTTGAAATTGCTAAAATATAAAAAAGAAAATAAATAAAAAAGCAAATGTTGCAGCAATAAAGACTCTATGTAAACCGAATTATACATGTGCATATTGATCGACAATATTGTTCGTATTTTTGAATGTTTGCAAACTCGAATGCTCATAAGTCGAACAATTACACTAATTAAGAAAATTTGATATAATTCGCATCTTTTCATGAATATTTAACAATTGATGATCAAATATTATTTGTTTTGATTACCGACTCATTAATTACGAAACGATTCGTGTTGCAAAAAACAACTGTAATCGTGACCATGTATTTTATTTATAAAAATGTTATAAATATATCAGATCTATGTATATGTATTTATATGTGATTTCAAATTGCCGAGACGCAGAACCACCCCTTGTATGATGCACACTTAAATAACGCCCCTTTCCTCCACAACCCTCGAGAAATTTATTACCAGGAAAATATGGAGCTTATAGACGAGTAAGAGCCGTTCGAATTAACGGCCGCTTATTTTAACGTGCGAATTTGTTACTGCATTCTACAGCTCTGCGTAACAAATATAGCCGCGGAAAAAACAGAAAAGTAAGGATGGGAAAGAAGAGAATGTTAAATTCTGAAAACTTATAAACCGAAATGGAGTGTGAAATGATTGCCGAATATATTGGGTTTGCGGTGTACGAGACTGACTTTAACTTGGCTATGGAAAAACAATTCCTTTTGTGTGTGTAATTCAAGCTGGAAGTGTTATTATATATTATATTATTATTAATAATACAAAAACTAATATGGCCCATAAAAAGATATACAACTAAAGAAATTTCGTTAAACAAAAAATTATTCACGCCCAGGGATTTGCGTATCGCTTAAACAATGAAGAATTTAATCCCAGATTTTTTTATCTCTAGTTAAATATATCGGAATTTATAGGTATAGAAAATAATATAGGTAGAAAAATAAGGCTCACATCAGTAAAATCTATGCAGAGAAAGATTTAATAAACCGATATAAAATCCTATATTATATTATTAAAAATAATCGCATTCTCTTTAAATATAACATTCTCTTTCATTCTTTTCCTCTCTCTTCGTCATTGTCATTTATTAATTATTATTATCTATATTTATAATTTTAATTTTTTTATTATATTCTATATTTAGCAACTTATTATTTTCTTAGATCTTTATATATTTAATCTCGATTGTTTGCTCCCTTTCTTCTAAAATTTAAAATTCAGAAAAGATGAAAGATTAATTAAATTCCGACTCGAGTTAATCAACATTGATGAGAATGAAATTGATTCTTATACCGTTTAATTTTAACACTGTCGATACGATTTCGTGCGACTAGCTTCAAAATTTTTCTATCCATATATCAAACGTCTAACCGTTTTCAAAAAATGCACAATTCTTCCGAGGGATAATAAGGAAAAGGGATACGTTTCTATACAAGAGCCCGGTAGGTAGATCCGCGGAAGGTCTTTCCCGAGGTTGTTATCAAAAAATAGTCTGATATGTGGCATCAATGGGTTATGAAATCGAGGTTAAATACGGCTGGGAGAGATATTCGGGATAAAAAACCTCGTAATTCTTTCCGCGAAAATCTCGTCGCAGCTGCCGCTCAAAAAGGTCAGATTGTTCATGCACCTGAATCGCCCCTTGCTGAGGGGTCATAGGGTAAAGTTCCAAAAAGAGTTCAATGCTCTAGTCGGTTACTCGCTTGATTACGCGTAATGATGGCCGATTGATATCGAAAAAGCTGCGGCTCATGTTACTCGCGCAGGTAGACGAAGGAATAAAAAAATCCTCCAAAAATTTCTTTACTTTTTACTTTGTAAATTATTGCGCAAATATCTAAATATAATATTTATTCTCTCTTACTCGCGTCTATATGAGATAAAACGGGGCACAAAATATTATATATACATATATATAGTATATATAAAAATTTTATTTTTCAGTACTTGTCTAATAATTATGTACAAAAAATAGCTACACATGCAGGTATGGCATACGCGTTACAAATACAACATAATAGAAACGGGTTTTCTTTAAATCTTCTGATACTTTATCTGATATTTGTGCTAAAACAGTCTGATACTATTGGAAATGGAATATTTTTATTTTCACGTGATCTAACTAATAAAATTATGTACAATTTTTATCTAACAAATATTCCGCCGAGAGGAGAAAGCCAAAGAGAAAAAGGTAAAGAAAGAAGTTAGTCGGTATTTCTGAGATTTACTAGTGCACCATAGTACCCTTAGTTCTCTAAGGAACAATGACTACTCTGATGATGACAAACGCCTGGTAATACGATACTCGGCCATATGCCGCCGCGAACGACCCTCTGCTATCCATACTGATACAATGAAGCGTGTACGCGTACATGCCGTGCAACCTTGCGACCAATAACGGAGCGAAACAACATCATCGGCCAACAAAAGAGGCCATGACCTGAAACCCCGCGGCTCGATACAAATGTGCAGATATGCCAGGTTATAGAGTTACATGTAGACTGCAAGGGCCCCGAGGGGGTGAAAAAAGCGCGGCTTCTCGCGACTCGAAACGCGTTTCCTTTGCCCCCCTCGCTGCTATTAGCGCAAAGTTCTCTCTTGTTAGATTATTAAGGAAAGAGTTATTCTTTTTCAACTAATCTCTCTCTATGATTTGCAAATAGTATGTACAGTGATAAGTATTAATCGTATATGATAGTAAATAATTAATTTTGTAATTAAAACGCGTATATAAAAAAAGAGGATATGTCAAAGGTAACGGAATACACGAAATGTCAAATTAAACATTATAATAGTTGCATACTTTGATTATAAAAGATGCTGTGATTAAATATCAGTGATATCTACTTGTATTTAATTATATTGAAATAATTGCTTTTCAATATTAAAATTTTTAACCCTTAAAAGCTTTTTTTCTTGAAATAAAAATTTAATAAAATTAAATGTTTTAGACAACAGATGGTTACGTTCTTTTCCATAATATGTGTGAAGCGTTTTCTGTTACTTTACAAACTACTTTCAAAGATATGCAGTATAGCTATAGAACAAGAAAGAGAGCGTCGGCCAGATGAAGGGTTTTCAGAACAGACCTGTCAGACATAGCCGATGTGCAGCTGTGGCTGATCGTATTAAATATGTAATTATTGAATCGTTAAGTTTTCGTTCTCTTCTGACAAGCGATGAACAGACATATTAATTGACAAATTGCCTTTTATCAAGCTTGCTCTCTCTGTCATAATGCGATGGTTAAAAAGTAAACCCGCATATCATTGGAACTACCTGATATTAGCCATTGCTTTTCAAATATTATTAATTTCTTGAAATATATATGTGTACGTGTGTGTGTGTGTATGTGGACGTGTGTGTGTGTGTGTGTTTTTTGCACGTTTCTCTTTGTCATAATTTATATTTCGATCAGTCTAAAACATTAAACAAATATACACATATATTTGTTTAATGTTTTAGACTGATCGAAATATAAATTATGACAAAGAGAAACGTGCAAAAAACCACACTCATTCCTTAAGAATCTTGAGATAAATTTTTTGTAATGTTTGTAAATTAGCGACTATATTGAAGAACCATATCATTATTAATTTATATAATAAATTATGCTGCTAAATAAATTATTAAATTATATATATATATTTTTTTTTCCATTCTTTTCCATTCGTTTGATGATATATTGCAGTCATCTAAAAAACTAAGATTTTATATTCAGCTTATGGAGGAACGTTCTTTGTTTAAAGTTTAAAGAGATGTAGTAAAGAGAAATCGACAAATATATATGTATATTTGACATTCCTCTATGGGATATGTGAACAAATAAGCATTTGTAGCATGACGCTCGTCCGCGGAATCACATACATAAACAGATACATGAAAATGAAAAGTTTCCTATTGCGCTTGTCGAATAAACGATACACCGTTGAGCACCGTAGCAAACACATCGATAACTCGATATGTTTCGCGCGTATGAAGAATACGATAGAGAAACGTTACTGATCTTTTTAGATCCACGAACGAGTACAGAAGATTCTCTTGAAGTTCTTTCGGATCCTTAAAGAGGCAGTAACAGCTGCATTTGTCATGATTAACCCTTTTAGTCATGGTGACCCGCGTTATCCTCGTCCCAGGACGCGGCACGATCCTGCAGGAGAGCTCGCTGATCACCGTTAATAATGCGCTCGCTAGAGATATTTTCGATCTTGACACGATATTCTCACACCGTGATATCAAATTTTGAAGATTTACCATGAGCAAATCTTTTTATGGCTCAAAAATATTAAAGGAGAATAAACTAGCCTTTTTATATTAAAAAATATATGCACTTATACATATTTGGAGAACATGCATATATGTACACGTCTAATAAATTAATATCCTATATCCTACTATATCGAAAAATAGAACCTTGTAATAAATTTCACTATACGATCAATTGCAATATATATTTACGAGGCATATTGCAGTTCGCAAACTAATTCGAAAACCTTATACATAATTAGCATGTATGTATGAATCAAACGATTATTGCATAATTGATAAAAGTTGGTAGCATATATTATCTGGCTATAAAGCTTGGTGCATATAAAATTAGTTTTAGTTAGATTTAGTTTAGTTAGTAAGTATCGAACTCCCCGATACATCATGTACGGGCACGTGCGCACGCGCATACAGACACACACACCTAGTTGAACTAAAACTTTATTACGTTAAATTGTGTGTGCTCTGTGTCTTATATTATATTTTTATTGCATTTAGAAACACAACACTACTTATAAATTTTTTCTTCTAATATATATAAAGAACACATTGTAAAATTAAATCTATGATAATAATAGAATTATTTTACTTTCTATCTCTCGAATGCAGAAAGGAGCTTACATATACATATACATAATGTAAAATATATAAAATTTTTTAATTTTTTTTACATACAAAATTTGGCAATGACACAACGAAGCTACTCGCGTGTATTCAAAAGATAAGAATTTATAAAAATTTATTGGTTAGTAATTTGGACTATTTTTTACAATATATCTAGTTAAAATGTATGGCAATGTCACCGTAATTAGTAAAACGTGGTTTAAATAATCTGTAATTTTGGTTGATATACTTGATTATATATATTGCCCATCACTAATAAAATAAACAGCCTATTATCTGCGAGTTTGAGCTTAATATATGTTGTACTTTTCGGATATAAAACCCTCCGCGGATAATCCAAAACAACAACAACAGAGAAGAAGAATTGCTTTGTCCGCGTATACACACCTCGGGCTGTACACCAACTATGCAAATAGCGGCTATGCACAGCGTCGTTGTTCTCTTGTGCGTCTATATATGTATATATACATATATACAATTATATATATGTATATACATAAATTATACAACGCTCAGTATATATTCGGTGTGAATTCCTATATGTATATAAAATATATTAACATTTATTGCGGAATTGTAACTATGTGTGTGAAAATTCAATTTCGCCAAAATATTCACGTTCCTAATGTTCTTTTAACGTGCTAAAAAATAATTAATTTTTACTAGTCGTATGTAAGCTTTCTCACGTGTTATATAATTTTTTATCTTTGTTAAGAATCGATGCCAACCATTTCGCAATTACGAAATAGGCATTAATCTGAATTAACAATGTGATTGTATGTAAATATAACTCAACTTTTGAAATCTCTCTTACATATTTTATTAATATCAAAGTTCCATAAGTTTCTTTAATTTTATTTCTATTTTTCGTATACACTTTAATGTTATTTAGAATAGATGTAGATTAGAATATAAATATTTTTATGTTGGAAATTTTAATTATTTGCAACACAAATTGTTGCACAACACGTCAAAAGAGATTTATCTTTAACACTGTGATTCAAACTCATGTTAGTCATAAAATGTGTAGCTGCAGAAAATAAAATAAATCTAAATGAATCAATGTGGTCAAAGATACACTTGGAGCAACGAGCCGAAAACTCTGTTGGTGCTCTCAAACGGAAAACGAGAGTGCAATCATTCGAGAAATTAGGGACGACTCTTAGCGGAGAGTCGACAAGCTGTAGGTGTTATTTTAGGCTTCGCACACAAAGCATTGCGACTAAGTGAATCGAGTTCGAACGAGCTCGAACGAAAAGGGCAGCAATGGATAGAAAATAAACCCCTATCTAGCTTTAAAACTGATACTCCTCTTTGATATGCCTTTCGCGGCCAACTAGACTTTCCGTCGCCATTTCACGTGCACAAGATTTAGTAATTTAGAAATTTCTTCAAAGCCGCATCGATCTTCATTTAATTAGTAAGACCAGTAAAAGGAAACGACGCAACAAAAATCGACGAAAAATAGTTTTCATATTTCTCTCTATGGCGTATATTTTAGACACTCTCGCCATAAAAACGCGAACGAATAAGTTAATTGCTATTTTGATTTTACAATTAGAGTGAAATTACATATGTTGAGAAATTTTTCGTAAAATGCAAAAACGTAATATCTTTTTATTGCACATTCGATAAACGAGTTAATGCTTTTTAAAAAACTAACATGATAAAAGAAAAATACAGAATAGAAAAAATAAGACACACATAACATTACTATAATATAATACACGTACGTACATCATATCATTGATTATTCTCATATATTTATCCCTATTTTTCTCTAAAATTTTGTATTTTTTTTTATATATTCTCTTATATTTCTTTTCTTATATTTATATTTTATTCGATTACGCAAATTTTCAACAAATGTCTTTATACTATATTGCTAAAAAACATGCGAATTTGAATGCGAGTTTCCTCGTGCTGCAGTAACTGAAACTATTTCAAGTTGTGCCTTATGTATGAAATTTTGCTCGATGAAACTTTGAAAAAAAAAAAGATAAACCGTATTTTTCATGACAACTTTACAATTTTTCACTCTGGGAGTGACAGACCCGCGTGTGTGAAGCCTGTTTTATATATTTCTTGTTTATAGAAACAACTGTGCGAAACACGACACCCTCGTGACAACCACCCCACCTTTACGACTCGCTTCTTTGTGAAGGCTGCTCGCTCGCAAAATCCCAGAAGCACCTATTGTTGACGCAACGTTGCATTCTCGGATCGATCGTCGAGAAAGAAAAAAAAAGAAGAAGAAACGTCCGTCCTTCATTATGGAATTACGTAACTGTAAATTGAGCAAATACAACGGGCGCACCCTTGGTTCGCGGGCCCGAGCTTGTATTTTGCCTGTGCCACCGGATCCCTACAGTGTGGCCTGAATATCGAATTACGAGCAACCAAAGTAACTCCTATCTGAACGAGACATCTAACGAGAAGAAGTTCCCGGGACGTCATACATAAGCATCACCTGAAAGAACAGGAACGGTAACGTTTGTGTTGCATGCGCGTGCATAAAGAAAAGATAGGAAACATTGCACGTTACAAGATATTTTCAAAATGCTTTCTGAGAAAGACTCGCCGCGCCACGAGCAGTAGGTAATTTTAGTTTTGAAATCAGGCAATATCTCTTATATGTATAATAATCACCTTTTCTTTAAATATCGCTCCATAGAAAGATAAAGTAATAATTTTCATCATTGAAACGAATGGAAAATTCTCATGATTAAAATTAAAGAAGATTGAAATTTTCATAATTAAATTAAAGAAAAAAGCTATAAATATTGTTGCTACATCTCCTTAATCCTAAATAAAAATTACATTTGGATGATATCCAATTTAACGGTTTTTTAAATCTCTCTCTCTCTCTCTCTCTCTCTCTCTCTCTCTCTCTCTCTCTCTCTCTCTCTCTCTCTCTCTCTCTCTCTCTCTCTCTCTCTCTCTCTCTCTCTCTCTCTCTCTCTCTCTCTCTCTCTCTCTCTCTCTCTCTCTCCCTCCCTCCCTCCCTCCCCCTCCCTCCCTCCCCCCCACCTCTTTCCCTCTCCCTCTCCTTCTCCCTCTCCCTCCCCTTCTCCCTCCTCCCCTTCTCCCTCTCCCTCCCCTTCTCCCTCTCCTCCCCTTCTCCCTCTCCCTCCCCTTCTCCCTCTCCCTCCCCTTCTCCCTCTCCCTCCCTCCTTCTCTCTCACTCTCTTTGTTTGTCCCCCCGTTTCCTTTGCAATATTCTTTTTATCATGTAACTAAACATTTAATGCGACCCAGGCACTCAAGATGTCGTCGTAGCGAATAAGCAGCCAGAATAAGATTCAAATCCATATTAATACGAGACATGCATCGGTCGGCACAAAAGAAACGCACGACATTGTCTGCTAAGTGGAGCATTTACACTCGAAATTCGCGCCATGTCATGCCATTGAGATCAGATTATCCTTAGCCAGGATTACATAGGTCGGATTCTCAACAACAGGAGTGGTGTCGGGATACGAGCTAATTCCTAGGATGCTACAGAAATTACCGATGCGCGTAAAACCGTCACAATGACACCATTGAAAGTGCTAATAGATACATTCAGGATGGCGTTGAGATCTGTCGTGGTGGTCGTATCGGTTTGCCTTACCTTTTTCATCTTATTTTCAACAACTCAAAATAGTAATAATTATATCACTAATTACCGACCCTTTCTAAAATAATTAATTGCTTGCGAATAAACTAGCTGTTACATAAGATTGCATCAAGAACATTGATATTTATGTTTCCGCAAGATATCAAGAAGTAAATGTGTATTTCTAAATCACAAATAAATTCTATATTTTTATCAATTTGTTGTCTAGATAGAAAATAATTTGAACATAACTTCAACCAGCAATTTAATTTATTATCGATCACATTAAGAAAAAAGATCAAATAGGGATCACGACTAAAGAATAACGGCAATAAAAAGTCCCGGTAGAATCAATCGGGAAATTCCCGGAATTTCCTGTGATAAAATTTTGATGATATTGTATTGCTAACTGTGCGAATGACATGTGTGAGCCCTGTCCCGCAGGATGCGCCGTCATGGGATTCCGAAGGACTAATTTACAGGATAGCACGGTGTAGGATAGCAGCGTTGATGAATACAATTGTTGCCAGTTATTGTGACGTGACAAAATCGAGATGCGTGTTTTTCTTATTTACTTGTTTGTTGCTCGAATAAACTATGCATTATGCATTTATCTTTCTTTTTTACTGGTGTCTCAAATCTCCCCCCTCTCTCTCCCTCCCTCCCTCCCTCTCACCCTCCCCCTCCCTCCTCCCCCCCTCCCCCCTCTCTCTCTCTCTCTCTCTCTCCCTCTCTCTCTCTCTCTCTCTCTCTCTCTCTCTCTCTCTCTCTCTCTCTCTCTCTCTCTCTCTCTCTCTTATTAAAAAATTTACTTATAAAAAATATTTGCAAAATCTCTATAAAAATACATTGCCAAGAAAAGAAAGAACGAAATTGGACCTACAATTGAATTATTTACGAATACTAATTGATAATATATTTGATTATACATGTCTTGCTCTTAATTGCTTGTAATCGCTTGATCGTGTAATTAGAATACAGAAATAATTTCTTTCACATGGAAAAAATGCTTTTATTAGATTCTAATTTAAATTTCTCGAGTTCAGTTTCTTCATGATAATTATATATAATGTGCAAAAACCGGATCTGGGAAAAGGAATTGTGATTAAAACTAGCATTTTTCCTCAGATATTATCCTTGTAAAATTATAATTATTCATAGCTATAGCACTAACGATGTATATCACGTGACGCAAAATATTTCATTGCATACATTTGCATGAGTTTATAAGTCTCTCCACGGCGCTTAATAAATTAAAAATAAGCTTCCGTGACTTAATTGCAATGCTCTAAATTCTAAACGAATCCCACGATAATCGTTTTCAATAAATAAAGTTGTGTTAATTGCCATCGTAACGTCATCGCGAAATGAGTACGCCTACGCGAAGCAGAATACAAAATAGTCGGAGTCTTGATAGTAAAGAAAACATGTTTCAGTTTAGCCTACTTTATATTTCCTGCTTGCGTTGCATATTTCTTCATCGCACATATGCACACACACGCGCGCGCGCGCATGTAACGTAACCTAAAGAGGTTTAAATTATCATAGTATTATAATAATATAATATATGTATATATATATATATATATATATATATATATTATGTATATATATATATAAATTTATTTATATATATGTATATTTTTACAATTTATTAATAAAAATGCAGACAGTTTCAATTTTGCATTTTATTTTAATTTAATTCGATTGGAATATATATTTTATCTCAACGTAATATACCCAATCATATGTATAGATATACAGATTTATATAATAAATTGATATAAAATAACAATTCCTATTTATTGCACTTTTATATTTTTGTATAATGTCTATTCTGAAAAAGCAACAGATTTAACAAATTGCACTATGCCTTATGATATATAAATCAGATCTCTACAGAAAAATGTGCATATTTTATATCTTAAATGAATTTAATATAATTAGAAAAACATAAGTTATGCATATACATATATATATATACACACACATATATATATATCAGAAATATTTTATTGTAAAAACATAAGAAATAAAACAAATTTATTAAAAATTGTGTTGTGAGATTTTTATTTGTGATGAAGATAACGGATAAAAAGATTTATAAATAGAATAGCATGAAATATTTGAAGAATAATCCAATATTGTACGGGGAGAAGGGGGGATTAAATTACTAAATACGAAATTTCGATATTATTATTAAGAAAGAGATTATGTTGCCATGAAAGATAAAAGAAGAGATTTAATTCAAAGAGTGGGAAAATTATGCACACACTCTGTGACAGATATATATATATAATGTATATATATATGTATGTATGTATATGGCTAGAAAAAGAAAACCAGCCGTGCTTGACAATAGAATCGCATAAACTGTACGTCACCCTGTTGTGTGTAAACTCGTGGGGCACAGCGCGCGACAATTGGTGACAACACGTCGACAAAGCGTCGGAACGAGCCAAAACGAGTCGAAAGAGCAATGTGGTAAATGGTGATAGATTCGAGTTGCACTTGGACTCGAGTGATTACTCGAGTCAACTTTTTTTACTTTTTAACCCTACCTAACTCAAACAAATATTTGCAATGATATATTGATAGTCAATAATGGATAGTTGATAGTATGATAGTATGATTAAAACGTATAAGTAAAAAAAAAAAAACAAAAATTTATTAAGCAAATAATTAAAATATAATTTTACATTTTTATGACACAAAGAAATATTCCTCTCTTATCGTAAGTGAAAAAGCACGCACGCACATGTAAAACACACATCACACAGATGTATTGTTTTGCATTTGTTTAGAAATAATAATATATGCTTCTCAACAGTCTTCTTTCAAAAAATACTGAAGAAAATGATGCAACTTTACATCATGTCTTCTTGTACAAATTCGAGAGATATTCTATCATGATACTAGTGGTACGGTTCGTGAACAAGTCATTAATCACGACTGTGGGTCCCCGTTTCTCCATCACGTCAGGGGTAAAAGTGGAGAAAGATAAAAAGAGATCGTAGCACGTTCGCGGCAAGCAAAAGCCTCGAGGTGAGTTTCTCTATAGCGGGCAATAATAGAGCCGTAACTGTAAGCGGGCGCAGCTAATAGTAGTAATGTTAGACCGAATGCTGTAAGCCATGCGACACGTTGTGGGGGCAGTACAACAGATGCGTTTGTATATGTCTGCGTGTATGCACGCGTGCGACACGTAAACGGAAACACACAGTCCGAAAACACGACTATCCGCAGATCACAGAGAACATTCAACCAACCGACTTCTTTCTTGCTTTCGTACATTTGTCAAATCCGAACACAGCGACATATCCCACGAACGTTTCATCGCGCCGCCCTCATGCCATCGGAATCTTATTCAGAAAGCTCGATTGCTATTTTATATATTTTGCTATTTATTTATCTCTAAACATACACTGGAGATTGATTCTCTAGTACACACTGTTAGATTCGTAATCATTTGGCGGTTGTGGACGAATGAAGCGAACATGGAGAGCGTATAGTTGTCCGATGAAAATATTTATAACAACAATACAATACAAGTGTGCCATTAACGTGATAAAATGTGCGCCGAGTATCGCAAACATTAGTTATCTTTTTAAATGAATAATGATTTTCAACTAAATCTCTTTTCACAAAAGACGGTTGAGTGAATGTAACTAAACTTTCAGCTCAAGCAAATTTATAAAGTTTGCAGAATGTGAAACTATACGAATGACTTTGTCCGTGTAAAGCGCAAATTCACATGCGTGTAGTATGTAGCTTTCATCTCTTTCGATTAATACGGTGCAGCAAATGTAGGAACCGCCAAATCATTTTTGCGCACACAGAACGTGGCACAATATGGGCAATCGAGCGTGAGGGATGAGAGGTGGATCGGTATCTCTCCCCTCGTGCAGAAAAGAGATTCGCGTCCGTCGGTTTCTGTGCGGTAAACACGTTGTGTGTTAGCGAAAGTAATGACGGTCCATCGCATCATTGATTTGTGGCTCCATTAGTTCTGGGCTCGTCGGATTCACACCTGGCCACTTTCCGCCTGCCCCCTCCCCCCTCTTGCCCTTCTCTCTCTCTCTCTCTCTCTCTCTCTCTCTCTCTCTCTCTCTCTCTCTCTCTCTCTCTCTCTGGGTGTGTGTGTGTATGGTGTGTGTATGCTGTTCGATAAATCCAAATTACTTCTTCTCGAAGAGCTCGCTAGAGCCGATCTGCTACAATTGTAACGTGCGTTTTCACAAGCGAAAAAGTAAATCTTACCAAATGTAGCGTAGAAAATACACATGTAAATCTCATCGATGTGAATATACACACGGTACATGGATTTGAAATTTGGACTCGAAAACTTAATTTGCACGAGGATTCAAAGATCTCTCTTCAGTAACTATATCAACGATTATAAATTATGACGTTAGAAATTAAAAAATACAAACAAACTATATATACATCGTGTTCTCAAGTATATTATGATTACATGAATACATTTTTCATTTTAACATGTTTGGTTTCACAATAAAGTAATAGTACAGTACTACTAAAATGAAATTCGAAAAGGGGAGAAAAAAAGAGAGAGGAAAAGGACACTCCAAAGAAACTCCAAATTTAATTTTGAAAATTATTTTACATTTTTTGTATTATACATCAAAATAAAAATAGAATTATATTTATAAATGTATTTAAACGTGCTACACATTCAAAAACGCACACAATAATTTCGTTGACAAAAATGATTTGTGTGAACGTAAATGAGAAAAAAATTACTTTTATGTAAATATTTTTCCGCTATTTTTTTATGTTTAACATTATCATTTCTTTAATGATTAACATAAATATTGAAAACTTTTTAATTATTGGAGGGAGAAATCGCTCTTATAGCAAATGTCTTTTGATACAACTTGTCAATATTTAATATGTTATTTGCGCTCATTTCAAGCATAATCATGTATTTTGCTATTGTCTTTTTGATAAAAAAACAATATTTTTACTTTGAAGTGACAGAAACTCCTTTTTTACCATATATGTATAAATGTTACCATATATTACATGCGAATCAAAAGTAAAAAATGAGAGGGCATAGTACTTGTAAGTTGGATAGACGTCTTATAGACGTCTTATAGAAGCAATATCTCCTTCTCTGTACACGTTTCGTGGCATCGTATTAGAGAAATGTGGGAAAAGCACAGGACACAATCAACGTAAAAGATGCCGAAAAAGATGAAAGCACCGCCCTTGCGAGGCCACCCTCCGTGAATTCGATCGGCTATTAGATGAGGACCTGCGCCTGGTCGAAATGTAGCATCCGTATAAACAATTTTAGATAACTTTCAAGCTAACAAGTTAATAATGAAAGCGGCTTCTGCTGTTTTATGTCAGCGAGTAGAAATTGGGTGGAATCGTTTTTGAGTGCCATAGACACCGACACACGGTTCTGGGAGATTGTGAGAACCAAAAGTCTTATTTAGTGTAACAAGAAAATTTCCGAGATATTTTATCAAAATCTGTTAATTATGAGAAGCAATATATGTATAATGACTCATAGATTATTTCAAATCTCTATGTATTGCTTGCAGACACTTTGCTAAAATTTTATATAAAGTATCACTGAAGGAAAATAGTACACACACACACACACACACACACACACACACACACACACACACACACACACACACACACAGAGAGAGACACACATTTCTTTCTTCTTTGTCTTTCTATTTCTTTCTATTTGTCTAATATTTTCTGAAAAGCACAGATTAGTCACTTCCTCTCAATGGAACTCTCAATGGTACAAGAGAGTTGGGAAATCGGGATAGAACCCCTGGTTCGAGTAAGGTTTAGTCGGCGTTCTCTGTAGTTTGATCGTGGGCGGGGCGTCGTGGTGCACGACGTCGTGTGTGAAACAGAAATTGTCAATGGACGATATTGTTGGTGCGCCTTTGCGGAGATGAATAATAAATGGCTGTGTTGCCATGTTCCGTAAACGCTTAGGCGCGGATATTAGCTGACACCCCTCATTTCTTTCTTTTGATATTTGCTAGTGAATCAGTACGAGATTTCTTTCTTGTCACTCTTCGATATCTCGCAATCAAATAATACCATTAACAATATTCGACATAGTGAAACAGAGAGAAAGCTTTTGGAATATACGCGAGACAGGACTCTTAAACGTGTCTTTTATTGAAACTTTTGATATTACACGGAGAGAGAGAGAGAGAGAGAGAGAGAGAGAGAGAGAGAGAGAGAGAGAGAGAGAGAGAGAGAGAGAGAGATTTTATCTTCTCATCTTTACATAATTATTTACTCTATTCAATACTCGACGTACGCGGTTCAAATGACTATTATATATGTACATATATGTATATGTATATATGAGATTGTCATATATGATTGTCGATATAAATTGTCGTTTCATAATCCAGTATTAGTGTTTTACGATAACGCATTATCGGTATCGTCACGCGCGTCAATGAGAATCGTGCTGCCGCCATGTGACATTATGAAGAAGGGAAGCAAAGAATGCGACTTGTTTCACGGGACATCATCCGACCAACCATTGTTCCTGTATGTCCAAAGGATCAAGAGCGGGAAGCCGCTGCACGCAATAGCTTTTGCTCTGGAAAACCGTATTCTCAATGTCCGTCATCTGATCATGTAACACAATGAAGATCGCTAATTTACAGCGGCGAGACTTCCATAGGAGATCCTCCTATCGTTTTTCTGAAATCAGCAGGTTTTTATACAAACTAAATCCTCCAGCACGTGCATTTTTGTGTATCATGCAATAACGTGTACGCTCTATATGTACGTGCAAATACGTTATACGTCAGAAAAAAAGTACATAAAATAAATAAAAATAAGACAAACTTATAAAAAAGAATTAACTTAATGTCTAAAAATATATATACATAATACATATGTTACGTCATTGATTTGATATACACAAATATGATTTATTAAAAATATCAAAAATTTTTCCTTCTGCGAAATGCTTTCTTATGTATTTTGTACGTATAGCGCATTCGTACACATTTGCATCTTTACAAAATTTTATCCTATATACAGATATTTAGATGTGGATATAAAATTATTATACATATGGCACAGCACACACATACATGTGACAAAAATAAGGACACACAGATATACAATACATATAAATGTATTATACACTTAAGATACATTATATACATATGTAATATAAGAGTTATTGACATCTTCAGAAAAATTTTTTACTTCGTCGCGTAATATTGATATATTGTATGTGTATCAATATTACGCGATGAAGTAAAAAATTTATATTTATATATACTATACAGGGTGTCCCAGACTTACCATATCATCCATTAATGACAGATTCCTGAAGTTATTTGGAGACGATTTTTCCTCAACGAAAATGTCGAGGCACCAATAATTTTCGAGTTATATGTAAGTGATTGAAAATGAAGGGCTTTTTGCAAACTAAGCTTCATGGAATTAAAATATTAACAAAACTACATTCTTCAGTTAATTTCAGGTCGAGTTTAATTTAATAGAATTTTAATTTAAGGCTTAGTTACAAAGATATATGATGGCAAAAATTGGGAGCCTGCAAAAAATGATGACCTCCTTCGACATTTTCATTGAGGAAAAGTCGTCTCCAAATAACCTCAGGAATCTGTCATTAACGGGTGATATGGTAAGTCTCGGACGCCCTGTATAATAAACACACACAAATATATCTTTATATCAATTTTATTTAAATACAACGATCACGTGTATGTATATGCGGGACAGACAGCTATATCTAGCTTTAAATGTGCAGGCAGCAGATTCAGCTCATACATATATACCACCAAATGTTATATACCACCTATACATATAACACCAAGTGTTACAGCGAATAATTAACAGATGTGTAATATCGCTCGAAATTTCTAGCATTCCCAAAAATTGTGGATGGATCATTCTGCAATTACTTTTGTGAATCCATAACTCCATCGAGTTTGGCTTCGCCATTTACACCTGAACGAACAAATAGGAAAGGTCAAAAAAGTTTACCTACCACGATGCTTGATTCCGATAAACAAGAATAAGTAACGAAAAGTATTTCTTTTTCACCACGTTCTCCACGATACGTGGAGAATTTTCTCAACCTATGCGTACCTGAGCGAGTCCCAGAAAATAACATCACCGGCATCTGGGTCCATCGGCAAAGATCGGCTGCGACAAACAAAGGCTCTTACAAAACTCAGCAGCCCCGCCCCCGTCAGAAACGAGTCAGAACTTAACAATGCCTGGCATGTTTTTCAATATTTAGCCATCATGACTTTTCGTCAGGCCTTTCGCCCGAAATCTCCGAGTCGAATTGGAAACTAGATAATTCAATTAGACGACAGCTGCCGCCGTAGCTATACTCACACAGGTAGACCCCGCCATGAGATTATAGAACGACCGTGAAGACATACAAGATAGAAGGGGAAGGGAGGAAACCCACCCTCCGTCACGGTAACGGAAGCTTTGATGTGTTTATTTGCACCGCCTATATTCCCGCAGAATAATCTGCGCACGCGCGATCAGTCTTTACTTTTTTTTATTTTTAGTCTCAAACTGTCCGATAAAAATTAAGCCTCAAACATTGAAAGTGATTTTGAGGGTATCTGTTTGAAATAAATATTGAAATATATACTACATATAAAATAGTAAAATAGCACGTAATACGTATCAGTTTTATATGAATAAATAGCCAAATGCTAAGTCTTTACATATTACGCTTAGTCATTCGCAGCGATCAAAAGTGCTCTGTCAAGAGGCGATTTTCGACGGGCACGAAAATTGAACCACTATAGCGACAATAGAACGTTTAGAAATGCCGCCGAGTGCGAGTTCTATCGGCAATTGACAAAATTCTCGATAGGATTTATATTGATCTCCCAGGAAAGAGAAACTTGAATTTTTGAACTTCGCCCATTATGCTTTTAGATAATTTTTCTCGCGTCTTAAACATTTTTTAATGACTTATTGAAGCATTGTTTTATACTAACTCTAAAAATAGCAAAACTTTAATTACAAATAATTATTAAAAAATTGCGCATATTAGCGACAATTTTTTTAAAATTTTCTTGATTTTATACGACAGCAATGTCTAAGACAATCCTAAGACACAATACGATAAAATACAAAAAAATCGACAAAGAATGAAACCTACAACAAGTACCAGATAAATGAATAAATATTTTCCTATGTACATTTGTAAAGTTCGTATATAAGTAGATTTTTTTGAGAAATATTAGCTTCAAGCCTTCACAAATTAGCCATTGAACAAGTTTGCTACCTATAAAAGATAATAAAAGAAAAGAATAGAATAGAATGCTCGCGTTATGTGAGATAACACTATTAGATGTATATAAATAAAATTTTAACATTATCAAATATATTATCCTAAAAGATTTAATGAAAAAGTATCAACATCTTTCAACGAAGAAAATTCTTATCGCTAAATAGATAAGCAGGCATATTTTCCTAATATGCATATATGTAGTTCGGAAAAGAGTCGTTCAGGAGATAGAGAATTGGAGTCTACTATTATGCACGCAATGAGTATAGATTATTGACCATAAAAACTTTCATGGTGGGTGACGAATGCGTTTGAATACGCTGAAAATTTGTCACGACTTTGCCGGTACGATCAAAGCAACGAGAATGACAAGGAAAAGAATATACAGTGGGCGGCTTTTCTCGGCAATCGTCATGCCAAATCGCCCAAAGTTAGAGGCATCTGGTACTTGCTTTTTCTTCTTCCTTTTTTCATTTTGCTATAATATATACGCGCATGCTTGTTGGGCCTAAGTTGGGTTTCGAAACTCCAAAATCTGAATAGAACATAATAATCCTAAAGAAACTTTACTAAAACAAGAAAAATCAGGAAAATGTATTAAAAAGCAAAGAAAAAACTTTTTCAAATCTTTTTCAATCTTTTTGTGACGGCTGTTCTCTTTTCGAGGGGTGACTTTTGACTTTTACGATCAAATAATTCACGTCACAAATTTCAACTATTAGAGCATGTGCATGTCCTTGAAGAAACTGGAAGTGTTTTTTCGTGAAAGTAAATCGTCACGTGGCACTTTTATTGTGTTGATGTAAGATCGCGAAAAAAATGACATTACCATAAACTAATAAATGCATTAATTAGGTGAGACAAGATTTGTATCGTCAACAAACCATAATAGCTCACAATATGTGAAGGAGAATGACAAGGAAAATCTTTTTTAAGGATTGTGAGAGAATAATGACCGATGGCATTGATTTATGGCGGGTCTAGTCACTTTTAGCTTTTCGAGGTTGCGAAACGTTGGTATGTGAGGCCAAGTCTAGTCTCACAAATACAGCATCATTCAAAGAATATGTTCTATATGCTTTATTCTTTAAGTATCCTCTGCATGCATATGTAGATACTTGAATCTATGTGGTTACTTGGATATATACTTGTATAAAAAGCCAATCACCATATTCATAAATCTCAAATTATTATATACAATGAACGAAACGATTACGTCATAATTTTTTTATCGAAAGATATGTATAACGACAGTTGTTATACCATGTTCTGCTCGAATATTTTTCTTGTTCTTTACGATCAGTGGATTTGATTAAAACATTAGAAAATATTTTCAATGTTATAATGATAAATACATCATTATAACATCAGTTATAATCGCAAAAGGCTAATAATTAGTTGTTTAGTTGGCTGATAATAAATCACATAAAAAAGACTAAAAATCACCAATGATATATTTATATACATATAATATTGCGGTTTAACATTTGTCTCTTATCTTGTCATCTTGTTATTTTGATTAGTATTAATTTCCTTGATAGCTATTCAATTTTGTTTTACTATAGTTTTTTTTCAGAATTTGCGATATATCTTGCGAGAATTTTTTTCGGCCAAATAAATTTAAAACTTTTTTTGTTCAATAATGTGGACGCTCCAAAGAAAAGTGTCCCTTGGTTCACGTGAAGCATACTTGCGCAGCTCGGCCGTGTCGGGCGGACAATACCGCTATATTGTGAAAATATTGATTACAATCCACCAACGTACACTGAAGACAATGCCATTGATTTTGTGTGGCGACATTCTAAAGAAAAAAAAGAAGTACCTTGAGTATTATCTTCTCCGCCATGAGGCGACGGTAGCCATGCCAAATATACATAATCTAGCAGACGAAAGTATCCCCGAAATAATAGCTTTGATTTATTGTTCATCAAGAATTTCCCGTATGAAAAACCCGCACGAAAAATAATGGAATATTTACACTATTCACGCGTGTATAAATAATCAATGTAAATAAAAATTATACTCGTTGTATGCCATATAAATCAAATTTCTTCTTCTGTAATTTATTATTATTAGAACATAGAAATTGTAAAGTTTCACGGCGAGTAATAAAGTGCATATTTTTTTACTTTAAATAAGAAGGAAAAAAACGGCGTCAGGAGCCACGCGCGGTAATTAGGGCGCAGAAATTATTTTTTAATTGAAATTATACTACACTTAGATCTTTGTGTAAATCATTTATTGATTGAAATCGCAATACAATAGCGTACGTTTCGACCCCTTCTTTGGGTCATCTTCAGCACAAATTAACAATATTATATACTTAAATATTAAACGGCGGTCGGATACAGTATGTCACGCAAACAGGGTATATATCGGTGATGCCGTGAAGTTTAATATTTAAGTTTATAATATTGTTTAATATTTAAGTCTATAATATTGTTTAATATTTAAGTATATAATATTGTAAATTTGCGCTGAAGATAACCCAAAGAAAGGGTCGAAACGTACGCTATTGTATTGCGATTTCAATCAATAAATGATTTACACAAAGATCTAAGTGTAGTATAATTTCAATTAAAAAATCATTTCTGCGCCCTAATTACCGCGCGTTACTCCTGACGTTGTTTTTTCCTTCTTATATAATGTAATTTGGAGCCTTTATATCTCGTTATATTTTTACTTTAACTCTTTATTTAATTAGATTCGTGTGTTTCAACTGTTTTCAAACATTGATTATTATTATTAAGATTTTGAAAATAATTCATAAAAATCCACTTTATTATACAAATTGGAACGTTTGACACGTTTTCGACTCTTGATTCAAGTAACGCTCGTTTTAACGCTCCTTTTTCTCATGCTGTGACGCGGTATTGAATTCGAACCGCGAAGTATCGCGACTGCAGCATTTAAATATTTTTCTCTCTCGAGAGATCAAGAAGATAGGTAGGCAGTCGACTTCGTGCTCGGCAATAAGCCACGGCGGCACTCGAAAGTTCCGGGTATACGTGTGTAACTCAAACCTGCTGACGCGTTTCTAGGCATTGTTCGAACTTTGAACAGAACGAAAAGCGGCGAAAAGCTGAATAAAAAAACTCTTTCCTCGCTTTACGCAATAAAAAATAATAACAGCAATATATATTAACAAATATGCAACATTCAGATTTGAATTTAAATGAAACTATACAATACAAATATTCAGTAAATATTGTCGGAATCTATTAGATATCCAAAGTATGTTGCAACATCCAGATTACTGCATATTTGCTAATGCCGTTATTATTCTTAATTGTATAAAGAGAAAAGAGAAAGAGAGAGAGAGAGAGAGAGAGAGAGAGAGAGAGAGAGAGAGAGAGAGAGAGAGAGAGAGAGAGAGAGAGAAAACACATTTATCATATTTCATAATCGAGAGCCGCAAACATATACAACAGCAGATGCATCGTAGTCGCCGACTTGCGACTCCACTCTCCTTTTTTTGCCTCTACTTAGTTTTGTGCCAGAAAGGATAAGCGGGACTAACAGGAGGCAAGCGATTACGTAAAGTGTGGCGGCATTTAGCCCGGCTAATTGCGCGAGAACTACGGCGAAAGGGAAGGCAACGCGCGCATCGCATGTGACGTCCCTTTGACACGCGACGCCAACCTATTAGTAACGCACACGACCAGCATATGTCGCCTCTTGGATGACATCAACTCTCTCGATTTATTTCAATACTTATGTGTGCGCACAAAATAATTTCTATACGTTTGTACATACGACATTATTATGCGCATTTCAATAGCATTATCTCATCCATGATAACGCAACGAAAAATAAAACGTCCAACTAAAGCGATTGTTATAACGTAATATTGTAATATCACACAATTACAAAAATAATAATGCACTCACTAGATTAAAATACACGATCGTGTTTTGCGCCAAACCACGTACGCAGCAAACATTACAATCTCATGATTGCTCCAATAATGTCAAACTGAAATCTTAACACTCATAATGCTGAATATAGAACATATTATATCTGAACAAAAATATTGAAAGAATGAAATAAACACAATTAATTACACACCGTTATAATATTTTGAGACTCTATTCACCATTATCAGTCAAAAATTATGTGAAAAATGCAAAGTCAATAATTAAATAGTCGGCAAATTTGTTTTTACTTACTATACAAAATTTCGGCGCATACGCCTAAAATATCGATCAACTGATCATCTAGGCTACATTCTTAGCATATTTGGCAATCGCAATGTTTGCAAGCATAATCTGTCTTTAGGGGGATCAAAGGATTTTGGAACAAAACGCAGAGACGAACGAGATGATTTTTTATGAGTTTTAACCCGAATATTCAATAACATCTTGATAAACGGAACTGTTCCGGGCTTTGCTTCTCGACAAATTATTTTTTTCCTATCGTAGATCACAAAACATGCAACCACGTTTAAAAATCTTGGCACCAAACGCAGTGACGAAGGTGATGAATTTTTTCATGAGTTTAAACCCGAATATTCAATAACATCTTGATAAACGGAACTGTTCTGGGCTTTGCTTCTCGACAAATTTTTTTTTCTATCGTAGGAGATCACAAGGCATGCAACCACGTTAGAAAATTTTGGAACAAAACGCAGAGACGAACGTGATAATTCATTAAATAAGTATAAACCCGAATATTCAATAATATCTTGATAAGCGGAACTGTTCCGGGCTTTGCTACTCGACAAATTATTTTTTTCCTATCGTAGAAGATCACAAGGCATGCAACCACGTTAGAAAATTATGGAACAAAACGCAGTGACGAACGTGATGAATTTTTTGATGAGTTTATACCCGAATATTCAATAACATCTTGATGAACGGAACTGTTCCGGGCTTTGCCTTCCGACAAATTTTATTTTTCCTATCGTAGGAGATCACAAAGCATGCAACCACGTTTGAAAATTTTAGCACCAAACGCAGAGACGAACGTGATGAATTTTTTCAACGTGATTGAAGTTTGGAGCGTTCATGGACCGAAAATTTAATATTCGCTAATAACAAGCAGACTTATAAGAAATGATTATAGGTATACACATCCAAAATAATATATTTAAGATAAAAAAATATCTTTGAAATGAAAAAACAAAACAATTAAAAAACATCAAAATTACGAAACATATATTTACTTAAAATTCATCACAGTCGTCTCTGCGTTTGGTGCCAAAAAATACAAGTATGGTCGCATGCCTTGGGATAATTTACAATAGAAAAAAATTAATTTGTTTAGAAACAATCCCCGGAACAGTTCCGTTTTTTACGATATTTCTACAAGGGCGCTTGAATACCCGTTTAAAAATTTATCACAGTCGTCTCTGCGTTTGGTGCCAAAAAATGCGAGCGCGGTCGCATGCTTTGGAATCATTTACAATATAAAAAAATTAATATGTTAAGGAACAATGCACGGAACAGATTTAAATATTACGATATTTCAGTTTAGGCGCATGAATACCCGTTCAAAAATTTATCTTGTTCGTCTCCGCGTTTGGTGCCAAAATTTACAAACATGGTGGCATCCCTTGTGATATCCTACGATAAGAAAAAAATAATTTGAAAAGAAGCAAAGCCCGGAACACTTCCGTTTATCAAAATGTTTTGGAATATGCGCGTCTAAACTCATTTAAAAATTCGTCCCATTCGTCTCTGCGTTTGGTGCCAAAAAAATCGAACAGGGTCGCATGCCTAAGAATCATTTACAAAGGAAAAGAAAATAATTCATCAAAATAAAAGGGCCGGAAATGATCTGTCTATCAAGATATTGAGCGTGGTAACCCATTTAAAAATGTATCACAGTCGTCTCTGCTTATGTTGCCAAAAAATGCGAGCATGGTCACATGCCTAGAAATCATTTACGATAGAAAAAAAATAATTTGTCAAAATACAAGGACCGAAATAATTCCGCTGCACCAGCACTATGCACCGCTGAACCAGCACCCTGCAGCGCGGCACCGCTGAACCAGCACTCTGTACCGCTGCACCAGCACCCAGCAACGCTGCACGAGTACCTTGCAACGATGCATGGCTGCATAAGCACTCTGCACCACTGTATGAGCACCCTGCAGCGCTGCACCAGCACTCTGCACCGCTGCATCAGCTCTTTTTTTTTTATTTTTTACGAGGGAGGAGGAAATGCCTAATGCACACCGGTTAGCCCGTACTAACCGGTAGTGTGGGACTCTCACCTCACTAAAACCTCCCCCCCGTGACCATTCCTCAGTCTCACTACCCCCGGAGCTAACCCACCCCCCACCCTTCCCTAGGCACCCGCCCTACCCATCACCCTCCATGTATTGACTCTAGTGTGTATATGAATTGTAGTGTGTATGTGTGTATGTCCAAACCCCTCCCAGTGTGGATGTAAGTATAAGTTGTATATTAATGCAAAACATATAAATATAGAAATCACATATATCCATACCCTGCAAACACAATTAACAAAAGACGATAATACATTATGCACCATAGTACATTTACGAGACGAAACATACATAGTACATATCCCCCTACCCCCCTTCCCCGCCCTCCCCTCTATTAACCGTGAGACTAAGAAAAACACTATACACGAAACAGAACAGACAAACGCACAAATTAAGACTACAGACGGACGACCGAGGTGGCTTCATCCAACTCCACCGCCCGCACCACAGTCACCCTTCCTCACCGAGCCGTTGTGGACCTCAATCCGAACTCGGCTCGTCGTCCCCGATTGAGGAGGATGAAAAAACCCTAGCTCTCTCTCTCTCCAGGCGTTTCTCCTCTTCCTCCTTCTCCCTCATAGCCTCCTGAACAAATGCAGAGAAGGCACTCCAGAGGTCCCTTGACCCAACTATGGACTCCACGATGTCCCCCAACGTGAAATCCCGCGCTAGACCGAGTTTCCTCTTCAAGTCGATCCTCTGCGGGTCCCACATCGGACAATCCCTGATGGTATGGATCGCGTCATCCTCCTCGCCACAGAAAAAGCAGGACGTGTCCTCCTTCTTTCCAATCCGATGTAGAAACTTGGAAAAACATCCGTGTCCGGTAAACACTTGTGTCATGTGGTAGGACATGCTATTGCCCGGATCCCGGGACAACCACGCCTCTAATCTTGGTACAATTGCTAGCTTGGTCCATTCGCCGGGTGTATTCGGTTGCTACAAAAGTTCACGCCACTCCGCGCACAGATTCACAAATTCGGACTCCCTTATTTCCTTTTTTGTACTAACCGTTAGGCAACCATTCTCCCTTATTACTTTAGTTCTCTCGTATATTCTCTTCCGCATTGTCGCTGTAAGGCGCAACGGAGGCGTCCGAGCCAACAACAAGGCTGCGTTGCTGGAAACAGTTCTGTACGCTGATATATTGCGCTGTGCCACCGTCCGCTGCAGCCTGTACAACGCCGGTAACCTCCTACTCTTTGTCAGAACATCTCCCCACACTGGAGCCCCGTAGAGCATCACCGACATAATCACGTTGTGCACCGTTGCACCAGCACTTTGCAACGCTGCACCAGCACCCTGCGACGCTGGACCAGCACCCTGCAGCGCTGCACCAGTACTCTGCACCGCTGCACAAGCACCCTGCACCGCTGCACAAGCACCCTGCAGCGCTACATAAGCACCCTGCAGCGCTGCACTGTTGCACCAGTACTCTGCACCGCTGCACCAGCATCCTGCAGCGCTGCACCGCTGCACCAGCACTCGACAACGCTGCACCAGCACTCTGCATTGCTACAGCGCTGCACCAGCACTTTGCACCACTGCACCTGCACCTTGCAGCGCTGCACCGCTGCACCAGCGTTCTGCGACGCTGCACCAGCACCCTGCAGCGCTGCATTGCTGCATCAGTTCTCTGCAACGCTGCACCAGCACCTTACAGCGCTGCACCGCTACACCAGCACTCTGCAACGCTGCACCAGCACCCTGCAGGGCTGCACCGCTGCATCAGCAGTCTGCATTGAAGATTACAATGTCCGAAGATTACATGCGACGATTTGGACGATTCACTGGAATAAGAAAAGCTTATACTCAAATCAATCAATTAATTTGCAAAGAAGGTTGGAAGCTTTCGCAATTTCCAGAAATGGAACAAATAACGGCAGAATATGAGGAAGAAGATGCGAAACAATTGCAAATAGAGTTTGCTCGGTCAACAACAGTACAGTCAGTTAAATTATAACAAAAAAGGTATTGTTGATTGTTTTAACTCTTTTAGAAAAAAACGACTGTCAACAGATACAATGTTTATACATTGACGGTCCAGGAGGTTCAGGTAAAACTTTCGTTTACACATTGTATTATTTACTCAAATGTCAAGGCAAAGTTATTAATGCAATAGCTTTCTCACTGGTATCGCTGCAACGTTACTACCAAATGGAAGAACAGTACATAAAACTTTAGGTTTGCCTGTACCTCTTTTTGCTGACTTAACATCAAATATAAAAATTCAATCAAAAGAAGCTGACTATTTGAAGAAAACAGACATTTTTATTTAGGACGAAGCATCAATGGCACCGCGATATTCCCTTGAAGTGATGGATCACCTCTTACAGGATTAATGCAAAATAATATACCGTTCGGTGGTAAGATTGTTATTCTTGGTGAAGATTTCAGACAATTATTGCCAGTGAAACAAAATGCTACACGTTCTGAAACTGTAAATTTATCAATTAAATTTAGCTCATTATGGCAACATTTCGAAATCTTTTCATTAACAGAAAATATGCGCATTTTACCACATGAACATGAATTTGCTCACTTTTTATTAGATTTGGGTAATGGTACCCTGAACGATCAGTCTAATAATGTTGAAGTTCCACTAAGATGTGTAGCAGATTTAAACGCGAATATAGTAAAAGATAGGTACATACAAAGAAATAATCAAACACAATCAGTATAGACTTGCAGCAGAGCGTGCCATACTTTCCGCACGAAATGTTGATGTGGACGAAATAAACAAACAAGTTGTGAATTTACTTAATGAATCAACAGAAAGAGTATATACAAGTATAGACACTACTGAGACTGCTAACGATAATCATAATATTAATGAAGCTATTTTAACAGAGTATTTGAATACTTTAAATCCAACGAGCCTTCCACCTCATGAACTTCGATTAAGAAAATACACGGTTATCATGCTGATTAGAAATCTAAACATCAGCGAAGGTTTGTGTAATGGAACAAGGCTATTAATCTTAGAATTAGGAAACAATTTGTTAAAGTGTGAAATTCTGACTGGTGATAAAAAAGGAGAAATAGTCTTTCTAAATGGCATAACTTTATATTGTGAAAATGTTTATCCATTTGTATTTAAAAGAAGACAATTCCCGGTTAAAATAGCTTTTGCTATGACAATAAATAAATCACAAGGACAAACATTTGACAAAATTGCAATCGATTTAAAAAAAGATATTTTCAATCATGGACAACTTTATGTTGCATTTTCACGAGTTAGATCTTGGGAATCATTGAAAATTTACTTAGGACAATAAAGACAAAACGGATTGGTTAAAAATTATGTATAAACAGAAATATTTCAATAAAAATGTTTTGAACGTGTTGATTTTACAATGTAAATTATAATTGCTCTAATAAATTTTATATTAATTATACACATATTTAAAATGATTACAAACAAATATAATTTTGTTTCAATACTTTATAATATTACTTTTTCTATATATTTTTCTATATATTGTTTGACAGTGTATTCTGTGATAAACAATGCTTTTTGGGAATGGATTATTCCATATGCCCATATGCATAACTCTGAGGATGCACTATCTACAATAAAATCATTCGTTATGTAAAATAAAGAAATTTATTTTGTATAATAACAAGAAGTTAAAATGTTAAAATTGTTTTTTAATTTTTTATAGCAATAAATTACAATTCAATATTTTACATGAAAATTGTAATAGTAATAAGAAATATTATAATAGTAATAAGAGTGAGAAAATTTTGTGTAACACGCATGTATCTCTCTTAAGAGGATGTACCTCGCAGTATAAAGTTTGAATTGGTACTTTCTCGGCAAAACCAAGGCTCGTATTCATAGTCCGATCTTATATTTTAAGATTGTCTTAAGTCCGAGCTTGAAATGCTACGCAGCCATTTGATTGGTTGAATGGGATCTTAAGTCAACCTCAGACCAGTCTTAAGACGATCTTAAATATAAGATCGGACTATGAATACCGGCCCAAGTTTCTATTAATTTTAGAAATATAACGACTTTTTTTATAAATGATTAGTTGGACAATTCTTAAATGTTTTTTGAATTATTAGATCTAATTTTGAAGCATATTGGTTATTTTTGAGAACATAGTTAATGAACTCGTTTCTAAGAATTATATAAAACGTCAAATATGAGTAATAAACAAGTTACATAACTATGTCCACAAAAAATAACCGAAAAACTACGTCAAAGAATCGTCTAACTAATTATTAATGACAAAAGTTTTGTTAAATTTATAAAATTAATAAAAACTTGGTTTTGGCGATAATGTACTGATTCAAACTTCATATGTGCGTGAAACATGCTCTTACATCTTAAAATAAGAATGTTAATTTAATTTATTTCAAAAAATACTAAATTTGTCTGGAATTTAACGTGATAGTAGTAACAGATGTGTATCATAATATTGATAAGAATTGCTTATGTTAATGTTATAATTAATAGACCACAATATATATAAGTTCTCAATTTTACAATTGTATTAAAATTATATGCAGTAAGCTAATAACAAATAAAAAATCATAAATGGCGCGCGCGAAGCGCGCGCGGTAATCTAGTATGTATATTTTTTTTAGAAGAAATATGTTATTACATAATAATTTCATGTATATATACGCGATGTTTTCAATAACGACACGGCATGAAACAAATATATGTATTAGTGATTATGGTCATGCGTTTGATGATTATTTAATCGGCATCGAATATAGAATAACGGCTGTCCACTTAAAATCAAGTATAAGTAAGAAGGAAAACGATTGTATCAAGCATGCGACCACCATGCATTCACAAAGTGGAAACAACCATCAGGCAAGATGCGTTTTATTCTGCTAGCAATTCTCTCGACATCAACCATCGTGAAAAAGATCGGCCTTCTCTCCGCCCCGTTGGCGCAAACAAAACGCCTCTCCACAGATTCGCGAAATGCCCTTCAATGGAATCTATGTGCACATACGCGCACCGCAAAGCACGTCGAGTAAAAAGTGCACGCACTCGGCCGAACAACTCGAAATTGCTTGCGCGCGATCGCGTTTTTTGTTTGTGGTCACTCTTGAGGCTGGCTAGGACAAAAGGGTGCCCTTCAGCACCGATATTTTTGCTTTCATCGAGCATTTTTTCTATCCGTCTCTCTTTCTCTCTCTTCTAATACCCCTCTTTAGGCAGCCGCGTTTTTTTCGTTTTAAAAACTATGAGAGCATTGTCTCGCTGGTGTTCCTCCGGTTTGAATTAATTACTAATTTTCCCTTATTCTATCGTGCCCAGAAGGAACCATCTCACAGACAGTACAGCCCGTACCGTAGTGTCACCACAAAACGACTTTATTATTTGAGTGCGCTCACTGAAAAAAAAATCATGAATTGCCTATGCATTCCGCATCGAAAGATTGTGAATTTTATGGTTGGTTCAGCAAAACATTCGCGCATTTATATCTATGCTCTGATAATATATCTTTTTATAGATATACAGGCTAAATAAAAGAGCCCCAACTTTCATATATAAAATAATTCATATGGAATTTTTATTTATCTAAAGCTATGTTTTCAATTATCTATCTCGAAAATCATTTAAAAACTTTATTGACTTTATTAACTTTAATCGTCATTTTTCTCGATGTGTTAAAATTTAATTAAAGTAAACCGTTGTCACACCACACTAACGATTTATATGGAGAAAAGAATTAACGATTTATATGGATAAAACAACTAACGATTTATATGGATGAAAACAACTTAAATTTTTGATCATAAAAAAATACTGATACATATGCAATTTACACTAATTTAATTTATGAACAAATTGTATCGCGTCTGTATGAAAGAAAGAGAGGGTGGAGAGAAGAGAGAGAAAGAGAATTTGATATTATTGTAACATAAACTACTTTTAAAAAATAGACAAATGCTAAATATAAAAATCAGATACTATTATGTCATAAACAAAATTTTAAATAAATCAAAGTTAAAATTTCATCCAAATACATATGTAATGTGTGTAAAAATATGCGTATGCTCTTTTGAAGCTTCGACAATTAATTTTCTAATCAATTTCGGATTAATTTATAACATATTTATTTCAATTAGAAACATAACTATTATATGATATAAGATGTTTTATCGTTCTTATTTAAAAAAGATAAACTAATAGTATAAGAAAAAAAGAAATAATTTGCTCGCTGCTGATACATATACGATATTATATGTATAATGTGTGAAAATGATTTATATCATACGATATATCGTACATATTTCGAGTGCTTAATTTATAATGTGTGAATCCTTACGTTAATTTATTTAAAAGTTTCTCTCGTTTAATTAATCAAAATGAGTAACAGCGACTTATACGTTAATACTCACGATATACTCGCGAGTGATGAATTGTGATAACAGAGAGAAGCCTCTCTGCCTTCTCTCTGGTGATAATCATTTCATATATTGTAATCTGGCTGATTTAGAAATGGCCTACACTGCCATACCAGGACATCTATAAAATTCATCTTCCGAGTTTTACGTTAAACTGACCGTACGAAAAGCGTTTCTTTAAAGCGTTACAATGTATAGCTTTACAACGACGAAATATTGCAATAATCTACAAACTCCATCCTCGCATCCTCGAAATTGGCGTTAAAATGGATTCTGTAAATTGGATTTGCGATGTATCTCTTTATATATAACTCTATACGACGCATTTAAACTGATTAAAATGATAAAAAATTGAAATCCTCGTTACTCTTTACGAAAAATAGGTGAAAAGTTTTTTTTCTTTATATGTTCAAATATCCTTTTTATTTAATCACAATTATTTATAGGAAACAGCTTATATCTAGTAGTATATGGCTTTCTTGTTATGTTTTAATATTATATTATAATATAAAAGACAATTCATAAATAATTGGTAAAATTTGTTAATTATCAAGAATTCTATTTAATCCGAATGTTAAGATATTTTTCGAACTATTTTTTAATATATCTGATAATATAATATGTACTTATAAAATTTACAAAAACTGGAACTATAAAAAAAATTCTAATTAAAGTAACGAAATATTAGCGATACACACACACACACACACACACACACACACAAAGAGTTTGGAAACATATTAAAACTTATCGATGATACAATAGTATATACGCGCGGCATTTTTATGTTATCAGTATTAATGCATAAAAGTATTTCAAGTACAAATAATATTATGCAGTCCAACTTATTGTTATATCCACTTGTCATATCTAATATACAATGTTTATATATATATATATATGTGTGTGTGTGTGTGTGTGTGTGTGTGTGTGTGTGTGCGCGCGCGTGCGCGCGCGCGCGTGTGTTCATATATATTTATATAAAATAATAAATATTATATTTATATATATTACGTATTTTTTAGTTACATACACTTGAGTATATACATTTCCATTTATGTATACAATTATATATGTACAAAATTTTCTATACAACTTTTCTTCGAAAAAATAACGTATATGTCTATATAATATTATAACTCCTTCAAAAAATTGAATTTTGCAGTAGACAAGAGAAATACTTTTGCTTTATTCTACTGATTAAACTTTTAATTTTCTTTGATATTTTGATTCTAATTGTTAATATATACAGTTATGGCCTACTATATTAGTATTATCTATTAATATTACCTAGCTAGACGATATCTACATATATATATATTTATTTATTTATTAATATATTAAGATTATCTTACATTCTCTCTGTCAATATGTGCTTACTATTTTGATACATGCTATCTAACTTCATCATTTCATATATATTCTTTCTCTACACATCCTATGCACACATATTCTCTACACGATACATTTTACAAACATACAACCACGAGTATCATAAACCACATATTTTCTGAAAAATGCTATAAAGATTCGTTCGAATCAGAGTCGTAATAAGTTTTAGTTTGAAACATTAATAATTTCGTTGATTTAACATCATCCTGTTGAATAGCTGCCGAATTCTTAAATTTGTCAGAGATTTGTTTATTTTTTGATAAACTGCTAAAGTTATTCTTTCCAAGGGAACTTGAAAACATTTCTTTTTGCGTGGTTGTATCTCGTATCGATGTATCATTTATAAAAGAAGAAGGAGACATATTTTTTCTTGTATTATTAATTCTCGAATTAATATTGTCATTAAATTCCTCATTGGCCAATTGTTTGCTTATTTTAGCTTTTTTGCTGGTTGATCCCAATCCAACTTTTATATCGTGTATTCGATTGGTGATGTTATGCTTTTCAAAGGAAGAATGTAATGAGCTTGAATGTTTTCTACTGTATCTCTTTGCAATAGAATCATTAAAGGATTCTTCTAAATGGGCATGATTATAATATTGCGATTTATGATACACGAAAGAATTTTTGAACGCCTTACGAGTAGGTGCAGTATAACTATTACTTTCTTCAGAATCTGAGGAGTCTGTATTAAACATTTTTGTTTGGAAGAATACGGCACCGGTGTCATCCTTATAATTTATCCCATTCCTCTTCACTATTGCATTTGAATGTCTTTCGTTATTATTATTTATGCTTTTGTTATAGTTAAGAAAAGAAGCTCTTTTCTTTCGTTTATCTAAATTCTTAACGACACTATCATTGTCACTCTCATTTGAGGAGAACAAAAACTTTCCATTTTTACACATCTGTAAGGAGGCAGTGTTATCGAAAGATTTTATCTCAATTCTATTTGATCCTTTTCTTTCTTTGATTGATTCAAAAATTTCTTTTGTTTTAGCCTCTTTTGAGGAAAATATTACTGTGCTTAAGTTTCTGCTATAATAACATTTGTCCTTATTAGTAACAAGATTAGTCTCATCACACAAATTCTTTTCAATATTTGTTTCATCTAACAGCTTGTCATTTTTTGAAAATTTTAATCTTTTTTTGGGACGTTGTATCAATCGAACAAAATCATCTTCATCCGATGACGTTAAACTTAAAACTGAATATTTATTATCATTACCTTGGCTCACTTTACTATGATTTTTATATTGAAATAGAGAATCGGATTCTGTCTTGTCGAAAATTTGATGTTCTGCAACATTATCCGATGTATCACTTATTCTTGGATCATTATATTCCTTAGATTTGGTATGCATTCTTAATGAATAATTATCAATTTTATCAACTGTTTGAATAGAAGCCTCTACATTTTCATATGCTGAAATTTTAGATATTTTTTTAATTCGACGTTCTCGTTTATTATTATGCAGGTTTATATTTTCCGAAATTATGTTTTTATCAGTAAAAATATTTGTGTCATTAAAACATATATTTGGAGGTAATCGTTCCAGTGCAATTTTAATTTCTCGGAGTTTTGCGTTATCTGTCCTGTTTATTCCAGATGGATTAGAAGAATGTGTTTTAAATTTGTTCAATATCTCTTTTTGCTGGCCGTCATTGTTATTCAAGATTTCTGGTTCTATAATTGTATTTGTACAATTCTTGTTTACCAATGCTGGTAATCGTTCCAATGTAACTTTAATTTCTCGGGATCTCACGTTACCTGTCTTGTTTGCTCCATATGAACTAGAAGAGAGTGTTTTAGATTTATTTAATACATTATTTTGTCGAACAATGTCATCTTTATTCAAGATTTGTGATTCCATTGCTGATACTGGTAATCGTTCCAATATAACTTTAATTTCTCGGAATCTCACGTTACCTATCTTGTTTGCTCCATATGAATTAGAAGAGAATGTTTTAGATTTATTTGATACATTATTTTGCCGAACAGTGTCATCTTTTTTCAGACTTTGTGATTCCATTGCTGATGGTGATTGTTCCAATATAACTTTAATTTCTCGGGACTTCACATTTGTACAATCCTCGTTTACTGACAATCGTGGTGGTAATTCTTCTAATGTAGTACTATACGATTCTTTGTTTTGACTGATATCAGTATTCTTCAAGCTTGACAGCTCACCATCTTTCTCTTCTGTACTTGAAGTAAAAAAGTCATCTTCAATACTTAGTCTCAAATTAAGAGAGCAATCACTCTCTTTTGAAGCACACTGCTGCGCATTCGCTTTACATTGGCAAATAAGAATGGTACTTTCGTCGCTATCTATCGTTTCTAATTCTACATTTTCGATTTCGCAAGTATACAACTTATTAGATTTGTTTAAATATTTGTAATCATGTACACTGTTTTCTCGCGTGATGTGATTCTGTGTATTCTCGGCAGATTTGGATTCATGTCGTTTAAAGGAAGGTGTAATCCGCTCCAAAAGAACTACTGGGTTTAGATTAAGGGAAGCTAAATTTTGTTTGCGCATTTCATCTTTTACAAAAATATTTGCATTATTGTGCTCCGAAAGCAGAATATCGTCTCGTTTATCTGAATTATTGTAGTCTGATGAAATATTGAAGGAACTGTTGATAATATAATTTTGAATTCTATTATTTGGTAATTCATTATTAGTATCTGTAATATTTTTGTCAGAAATAGAAGAGCGTTTTCTTTTTTTCTTTCTTTTCGTTTTTCCAGAACCAAGATTCTTTTTGCCATAAAGAGACAATTTTTTGTTTTTGCCTTTGCGAACTAACAATGTTTCTCTCTTAATCATATAGTCAGAATCTAAAGCTGGATGTAAGCTTTGCTTTGCTTCAGATAATCTATTTATACTGTGTCTTTTAGTTAATATTAAATCTACTGGGGAATTCCTACCTGTATACAATTTTTTACGATATAAAGCTGTTAAACTCGTATCTTTTGTAATAATTTCTTGTGCAATAATATCTTCTGACATTCCCTTCTTACAAAAAGTATCTTTTTCTAATACTTCATCTTGATTTGAAGCGCTGTTGTTTTCACCATCTCCAGTCAATCGTTTCGATGTTTGGTCAAACTGTCGAACAATGTCGTCTCTACTTTGGATGTCTAAACTTCTTTGGCTGGTACTCAACACATTCATCTTATCAGTTTTTTCACAACTCTGTGAATACATGTTAGGCTGTATTGTATTACCAGTTGTTACTATATTAATGGTCGGTTGATCATATGTTTTTGATGCTATATATTCTTTTGACATCGAACACAATTCAATATCTGGAACATTAGTATTAACATTGCTATTGTCATTGTGTGTCACATAATTGATTGTTGTATTTTTTATGCACTGAATCTTATTATCAGATGCAATTTTTCTATCATTAATACAAATATTCCTTACAGAATTAATATTTTTGCCACATTTTGCACTCTCTATAATAGCTATAGTATCTGCTTTATTTGTAATATTTGCATTTGATAAAATATAAGCTGCAGTGTCTACAGAACTACAGGATGACTCACTCTTGAATTCTTGCTTATTGCCTTCATTATTTATTACATTTGGAATCGATGAATATAATGAGAGTGTAATCTCTTTCTCGCTTAGAGATGCTCCAGTTTCAGACAACTCATTCTCATCTAGAAACGCTTTATAGGGTGGATTACCAGTGTTTATCCAATATTGTATCAAGGTTGCTGATTTGCGCATAGGTATTCGCTGTCCACAACTATATTCTTTCACGCTAACTTCTTTTTCTTTTTCCTCTTCATCGGGTTCTAAAGTATCAACATTTAGTTCTATATCATCAGACATCTGAAAATAAAATGTATATTTTGTATCAATTATTATAAATGTGTTGTCAAAAATAATTTAATAAAGAAATAAAAAGAGATATATACCTCTTCGGAATATTTGCCAAACAAATTAACCCAAGCCTTTTTTCTAACTTCCAGAAGCTTTTTTGGTATTTGAAAATTAAAGATGTGATCTTTGGTTCCTGCAATCCTGCACACGAATCGACAATATTTAATAAAAACAATTATAATCACACATGTATTTTATACATATATATGCATGAAAGATGTTAACTAACCTTTCGATGCTTTGAGAATAAGATTGCGAAAGGAAGTCATTATTGATATTTCCCACCGTGTAATTTTCCATAAATTACGTTTAGTGAAATTCAATTATCGTTCAGTGAAATCTAATAAAGTATGTATGTAATTTGTAAATAAATTCACAAATACAAGTCAAATACATCTTAATCGGGTCAGACGACTATTTTCTTTTCTGTTATTTATTCTTCTTATTCTTTTTAGGCCTATTGCACAATGCAAAAGTACGGGTGTATATCAATTGCCCACAATGCTGATTGGCCAGTTGCAAATAAGGCTCTTTGATTGGTCAACAGTGCTGGTTACCCTAGGCACCGGACAATATAGGGTGCTTTCCATTTACATGCACTTGTGTCGACTTAGGGCCAATTTCACCAACCACGGTTAAGATTAACCGACGGTTAAAGTTAGCAAGGTGGCCAATAGACATGAGTATTTTCTCATAAATCCATGTTTCTATTGGCCACCTTGCTAACTTTAACCGTCGGTTAATCTTAACCGTGGTTGGTGAAATTGGCCCTTACGTTAACTCAAGTGAACTCAAGTTAGTAACCTCAATACGATAAATGGAAAGCCACGCTTGATCACGCTTGACCGCTTGACTCACCATCTAAGCAGAGTCACTCGAAGTCGACTTGTGTCATCGACAAAAAGCGACACAAATGTAATGGAAAGCAGAAATGATACTAGGAGTCAGGTTGTGTCAACTTGTGTCACTAAGGGCCAATTTCACCAACCACGGTTAAGATTAACCGACGGTTAAAGTTAGCAAGGTGGCCAATAGAAACATGAATTTATGAGAAAATACTCATGTCTATTGGCCACTTTGCTAACTTTAACCGTCGGTTAATCTTAACCGTGGTTGGTGAAATTGGCCCTAAATGGAAAGCACCCATAATTGGTTGTGTGCAATTGCACTGTGTGCCATTGAACCTCTCCCCAAAAGTACTGGCAATAGGAACAAAAAATAGAAATTATCCACCAATAGGAGCAGGGAATAATATATATTCCCTGCTCCTATTGGTGGATAATTTCTATTCCCTGTTCCTATTGTCTATACTTTTGTATCGTGCGATAGGCTTAACCTCCTCCGAACACTGCTTCTAGTACAGAAACTATAGGCAATTGCCAGTCCATATCTATAAAGGTCTATGAACAAGATATTATTAAAGATGGCTAGCCCTGGATAAATTTTCGTGACCATACAGAAATGCGTTCAAAAGTTTTACTCGTAAGGTATAAAAGAGAAGCCTTCATTTGCGCACAGTACAATTGCACACGTTGCAATTGCACACCGTGCTATTAGACACATGAAGATGCGCACGGTTCTTTTGCGCACAGTTCATTTGCGCACAGTTCTTTTGCGCACAGTTCTTTTACACAGTTTATTTAACTAAATAATTAGAATAATTAGGTAAAAATACACACACACGGGGGGTGCAAGGGGGGCCTTTGGCCCCCCTCCCGCACCCGCCCCGTCGGTAGGGGTGCCTTAAGAACGTGTGCGCAAATGAACTGTGGGCAAATGAACTGTGCGCAAAAGAACTGTGCGCAAAAGAACTGTGCGCAACTTCATGTGTCTAATAGCACGGTGTGCAATTGCAACGTGTCCAATTGTACTGTGCGCAAGTGAGCCTCTCCCGGTATAAAAGCATTTAATTGATCAATCAAAACAAAGAAATCTTTGGGCGTTTTCCAGCAAGCGACACAGACAACACAGTGTGACACGTATCAGTAATATCTTCTTTCAACACCAGTGAACAACAAAGATAGAATGATACTCTGTGTCACACTGGGGCCTATTACGGTTCAGGGGGCCTATTACGGTTCAGGGGGCCTATTACGGTTTTTGAAACGAGGTGAAAACTCTGGTAAAAATTACAAAAGTGAGGAAATTCACTAGAGAATTTACAATTTCATTTGTCGAAATCTAGTGAATCTGTTCACTTTTGTAATTTTCATTTCGTTTGAACCGTAATGCAGGATTCACACCGCGTCCGATATCCAACGTACGACGTCCGATAACCAATAAGAAAATTTGATTTATAAAAATCAAATTTTCTTATTGGTTATCGGACGTCGTACGTCGGATATCGGACGCGGTGTGAATCCTGCATTAGGGTGCTGTCACATGGCAGTCGGAATTTCGGAAAACGGAATCTCGGAAAAGTACTAGAGTGGTGATCAACCAATCAGAATTATCTAATAAAGTTTGAATGTCGGGTTGTCTCCTAAAAGGAAAGCAGCCAATATACAATACAAAACATTATTTTCAGAAATTTCAACAATTTTTATCGCATTTCTTCAGCTATTAATAATTGTGGACTTTGTCGCCACTTAATAATTTCTTTTGCCAAAAGTATCTTTATTTTTTTCGATGTCATGATGTATCTACAAAATAAATTAGTATAAAAATTAAATATTAATAAGTATATTACAATTTGTCAAATAACATCTTTAATCAAATAATTAATATATATCATTTAAAATAAAATTATAAGAGAAATAAAATTATAAAAAAAATTATAATTTAAAAAATGAACAATTTTATCACAATTTTACTTAAAATTATTAACGTAATATTTAACATTAATTATCTTACACTTGCTATGATCATTTTTTTCCGATCCGATTTTTCGATAGCCTGGCTCCCCATGTAGTGATTTTTACGGAAAACGGAATGCTATTCTAACCTTAAATTGTTTTTCAATTTAGAAAATTTCTTTATTATTTTCTGTTATAATAAACAATACATACAAATGTCACTTTTTTATATATTTTTCTATTGTATTAATTATTTCTTTTGTCGAAAAACTATCAGAATAAATTTTTCTATTTTTACTAATTTCCGAAATGCTCCGAAATATTAGTCCATGCGGAGCCCAGCCACAAAAAAACCGGACCGACAAACACGCAACTTTTATTCTTGACAATATGATAACTATTTTATGTGATAAAATATTTTGATTAAATATTTATATGTATATTAATAAATACTTACCGAACAATTATTTATTAACAATACAATTCTTCTTATAAAGATAAAAATTCAATCCCGTTTAATTTTCACTAAACGTTAAGTTAAAGTTTCTCCAAATAATTCTGATTGGTTGATCCTAGTACTAGTACTTTTCCGAGATTCCGTTTTCCGAAATTCCGACTGCCATGTGACAGCACCCTAATAGGCCCCCTTGAAACGAGGTAAAAATTACAAAAGTGAACAGATTTACTAGATTTCGACAAATGAAATTGTAGATTCTCTAGTGAATTTCCTCACTTTTGTAATTTTCACCTCGTTTCAAATAGAGGTCTAAATATCAGAGAGACGCCAAACTATTCCCACCATGCCGCCGCGCCGCCATCTTAGATCCTACACGCACGTGATGTTATAGTGGTAGTGACGGTGTTTCAGTATTAGTCCATGTAAATCGCATGAACGTAAACAGAGTTCGGAGCAGTATTCCCTAGGTTTACTCCCACTTTGTCACCGTAGTCGCCATCTTAAGAACGGATAGCTCACCACCAATCAGAAGGAGGCACGAGTTGGCGCCTCTCTGATATTTAGACCTCTAGTTTCAAAAACCGTAATAGGCCCCACTGTGTCGACTTGTGTCGCTTGCTGGAAAACGCCCTTTGCTTCTTTTGTCCTAGGTACTTATTATGAAACTGTTTGGAAAGGTTTTCGGTGGGAATAATTTCGTTTTTCTCTAAGGCTGGTATTACATTCATACGACAAAATGTTTGTCGGACGTATCGATTGATTATCAGATAGAAAATTTCTAGAGTCCTATCAAGATTCTAAGACGGGGTCTACAATGGAGTCGTGGAGTCGTAAGTCCTAGGAAATTGACCAATCACAGTTGAAGTTCAGGAGAATAATCGACTGTGATTGGTCAATTTCCTATGACTTACGACTCCACGACTCCATTGTAGACCCCGCATAAGAATTCTCTATCTGATAACCAATCGATACGTCCGACAAACATTTTGTCGTATGAATGTATACCAGCCTAAGAATGTTTGACTGTGATTGGTCGATTTGTTTATGGTTACGACTAAAACTTTTTCACGTGCAATGGCCTTTATAACGTCTCTCTTATTTGAAATAGTCAAGGAAAAATGTAGTACAACATATCTCCGATAAAAGTGTTATATGTTACGTTCCGCAGTTGGTTTCATAAGTAAACGGAAATTCAAGAAGAAGAAAGAGTATTGTGCAGTATATTTTGAATTTCTTCAAATTGATGCAGTTATGTCGGAGATTAAAGATGATCCACGAGAAGTTCTCGTTCTTTTGAATTCATTAGGATTCGTTGGCATTACTGCGGCTCAATTAAAAGCTTTTATGAAAGGTAAGTGACTAAGCTTGCTTATGCTCATTTATTTTTTATCTGCCTGCTTGTATTCTTAGGATTGAATTATCAGTGCAATAAAATCGATATATGTTTGCGAGATATTTCTCTTGTTACAAGTTATGATTTTACTTTCTAGATTTAAAGATCTATAGAAAGATAAAAGAACGCGAGAGACAACAACGAAAAGAAGAGATTAAGACAAAAATAATTAGCAAGCAACAGGCTCTGATTAAAGAAGCTCATGGGCATCAGAATACAGATTATTCCTTAATTAATATTGTTCCTTCTGAAACTTCAAATTCCTTTGATGATGAATCATTGGTAAAAGTCAGGATAAAATGCATTCCTAAGGAAGATATCAAAAAACATGCTAAAGCAAGTGCAATAAAGTTAGATGAAAAAGTGTCGACAATAAAATACAAAGATGTTCAAGTAGTCGAATCTGATAGGACTTGCTGCAAACAAAACTATTTTAATAGTAAACCTCCAATTATTAAATGTTCAAAAAGCAAGAATAGACAAAATGTTTCTAAACATTTAGCAAAAGATAGCTATTTGACGGAAGACTGCAAGCACAATTTAAAAGTAGAGGATCGAGTAAAACCAGTAACTTCAATATTTGAGCAATCAATATGTGAACCTATTTTATCAAATTATGTAAGTGGATCAGAGTCAAAGAGTATCGCATCAGATCCAACTGGAAATGTGCGTACGCAAAGTGCCTTATCTACAAGATCATCCATTAATTCCAAACATAAATCATGTAAGCTATGTACATTGCCATATCCACAAACACGTGCATGCACTTTTTGTATTTAGAATTACACACACACATATATATATACATATATATGTTATATATGTTTTGCAAGTTTTAAGTTTTGTTTATATTTAGTTATTCGACCATGGAGATTGCAACCACAAGCACAAAAATGGATTAACAAGAAATGTGATCCTGTTGCTCTTTATCAAAAGTATCAACAGGAATGGAAACAGATATCTTTCCCTGGAGAAGCAAAGCATTCAAAAGTAAGATGGGCTGTCCGGGAAAAAATGCTTGGTACTGATCCCCATCCAGTGGTAAGTATGTAGCAAATAATATCAATGATGAATAACAGTATTGTTTGTTATCATACATTAAAGACTTTTAATTTTAGCCACTTTCAAAAGAATCCACAAGTATACCGATGTTAAAGAGGAAATGATGATAGTTACCTTAAAAAAGTATATAGAAAATTGATACAATGAATATGACAATAATTAAACTATTTTATATTATATGATAATCTTTTTAAAATGACACTATGTTTTGTCACTATGATTTGTTAACACATAGGTATTGTAAGTACAGATATTTAAAATATATGCACACACAAGCAATTGTATATATATGAAAACAGTAATACACAAGTTTTTAAAAACAGCTTTTTATTTTTGATTAAGTTCGAATGGACGTGATAATTCTTTATAATCTGTTCTATGTAATTGATAAAGCAATTTCTCTTCTATTAATCTGGCTGCTTTCTCTGTAAGTACCAGAGTGTTGTGTTTCAGCATGCTATATACGTTTAGACCTGTGTATATTCATAAAAAATTATTGATATAAAATTTTATATACAATAGTGTGGCAGTAAATCAGTATACAATCGTAGTATAACCTCTAACGATTTTGTGTGTTGTACATTACCGAATTGATTTCAATAGTCATATGTATGTATATGTATAAAAATATATAACATTCTCTCTATTGAAAAAAAAATTTATCTTGATACACAATTTTTTTTCAATAAATTAAATTACTTTAAATTGTTTTATTAAATGAAATGTTGGTGTTTTTATGATAATATATTAATAATCGAGCCCGAATTTGATGATATATGGCACAAAGTCATTAAAGGTCACTAAAAATCATTCAAGCTTAAAGAAAAAAAAACAAATATATTAATTTTTTAAATTTCAAAGTTAATTTTTTCAAAAGCAAAGTCTGGTACAATAAAGTTTTATATTTTCAATTTATTTTTGCACGAGAAATCATCTTTTCAGTTATACTACAATTGCCACTATAATCCATATAATATAACTGTATATTAATCGCATATTAACCATGGAATACTATGTTTCTTATTATTAGCGACGAGTGCATTATTTCTACAAATATATGACAAAAAATATTTGATTTAAATATTGCACTTTAATGAATTTAGAAGAATCTAACTTTTTGAGATAAATACACGCTCTCTCAATAAAATTGTAGATTTAATTAGATACACAGACAATAGAATTTTTAAAAATTTTTGTGGTTTATACAAGTTTATACATATATATACACATTTTAAATTAACTACTGAGCAATCTATCACTCTTAAGCATATTTACTCAATAATTTAACCTATGTATATTGAAAGAGACAGTTTGATTTGCACAATTAAATTTGTCTAAATATCAAGATATACCTATATGATATTGTATAGATACACTTACCATAAACAGGCATCAGATTAATATGCTTAATTTGATCAGTAGCTAGTGTGATATTTGTAGGCATAATATCATAGCTATCTACAAAAAGAACCGATGACCCCCAATTTCTCTTCTCTATTAATTGCTCTATGTAAGAAGGTTCAGATGTTGGAATTTCTAGTTCATTGACTATATGCAGATCATCTTGCGCAAGTTTCACAGATAGTGTTGATGTCAGACCTACTACACGAGTGTAAAATGGCAACATATAAAAATGTGGTGTGGGAGAACGAGGACCGTGTGCTACTCCACCACCTCTCCATAGTGGTGAACGTATACTTCCATGACGAGCACGCCCTGTGCCTTTCTGTGGCCAAGGCTTCTTACCACCACCTCTGACTTCAGCGCGCGTTTTCGTATGCGCATAAGACTATAAATAAAAAAAAATATATAAACAATACTATTTTCATTTGTGACACATAAAAATAATCATACTCACCACCCAACGGTACATTCTTTGCCAGTGTACATTCTGGTGGATGATATCGATACGAGGTGCAGCCGCATAGATGTGTGGATGTAAAGTAACCAAGCCTAATTTTTTTTCCTCTACAGTATCTAAATTTTCTAACCACACTTGCCGAGGTTTCTGATAGACATTGTTTTCGTCGTCATATTGTATCTTTGATATAATCGGTGTAATATCTATATCTGCTTTTGTTTGATTTTCTACGATTGTACAATATTTTAATGTTTGGCAGGTGGCTCCTTGCAACTTGTTAACAATTCTCCGAAATATCATTGACATTTTGTTAAGAAAAGCCAATTTTACTCACAATCAGATTTAGAATATGGCCGCGTTCAGCAGGCAAAACCGCTAGGTTAGATAGCAATCGAACGTGATTGGTTTCTACTTTCAGAACCAGCAAATTAGCGTTGAATGTCAGCGGAAAATCTAATAATGTTGCCCAACTGTCGAGTCTGCTGAACGCGGCCAAATCACGAAAACCTCCATGGATCATATGGCTGACCATTGTGATGTGAGATATACCTATACATGAAAATATTACGAGTAAATTTACAAATATGATGGAAGATTTCGCAGACAGGGTAGCCAAGCTTTGTATAGAAAAGTATAATTTTCTCAAGAAAACGGGTAAACCCAGCGCTCATGAATGGACTGTATTATCTGGCATAATTTTAGAAAACGCTGTCGGATCATTGTCTCTGGTAGCACTTGCCACTGGAACAAAATGTTTAGGAGAATCAGAATTAATTAATAATACTCAAGAAAAGAGAGGCTCTCGATTAAGCGACTCTCATGCGGAAGTTCTGGCCAGGCGTGCATTTATACGTTACTTGTATGACCAGATTGATTTGACTTTATATGGTTCTGAGAGTGTAGTTTTCTCACGGAATGACAAAAATAAAATTGAATTAAATAGTAACATATCTTTTCACTTTTTTTCAAGTCAAACGCCTTGTGGAGATTGCTCTATTTTTCCTAAACAGGAAACTTATGATAATGGTGTGTCTGTGCACAAGATCAGACGTGTTGATGAGGATACTCATGGACATATAATTGCAGAATCGTATTATAAAGATATATACAGAACAGGTGCGAAATGTGTAAAAGGAGAGGGGAAACAGGATTCTCGTTTGCCTGGTGTAAATTATCATATCGTAGGTCCTTTGCGTATTAAACCAGGTAGAGGAAATCCCACAAGCAGTTTGTCTTGTTCTGATAAATTGGCAAAGTAAGTTCAAAGTAAACAATGTTTACATATATTGTATGCATCATATCTATAAACTGAAAATATATGTGCTCCAGATGGCTCATTCTTGGTTTACAAGGATCACTTCTGTCATTGTTGATACCACCAATAAAATTGGAGAGCATTACGATTGGAGGTTCTTGTCCTTTTTCTCTGAATGCTATGGAACGTGGGTTATATAAAAGGTTTAACAATGAAATGGATAAACCCAAAATTTTTCAAGCAAAAATTACTTTTATGCATAAGAAAGGACAACAAAGATCACATCCTTGTCCAACAAGTATTATATGGTGTGCTGTGAGGAACAGGTATCAAAAATATTTGTAATATTACAATTTATATAACACTATTTAATTATTTTTATATAATTTAAAAAACCGAGATTTTATGTATAGCGCATTAGAAGTGGCAGCTGCAGGCAAAAAACAGGGAGTAACAAAAAAAAGAAAAGGTAGTAATTTATTTATAAGTAGACGAATGCTTTTGCAAACTTTTTTGCAAATTCTTGATAAATATCAGGATAACTATAATGAAATAAGACACCCAAAGAAGATTACATATTATGACTGGAAACAATGGTCACTAATTTATCAAAACAAATGGAAACAATTGAAACTTGAATCATTCCATAAATGGCCATGTAAATCGATGCATCTGCAAAATTTTGCATTATGAAATTATTGTCTTATAAACGCGAAATTTCTAAATCTCACGTGTATTTTTGTATCGAAAATATATAAATCCATTATTATATCGAAATGTATTTAATATGTAAAAAAAAGAAAAATATAGACAATACAATTTTATTTACAATAAAAATGTTTATAATATTACAAAGTTCGTTTACTTATGTTAGTATAACCTATACCTAAACAAGTTAAACGCACTTGTGATAATATTTCATCTTCTTCCTTGATTGGTTCTATTTTAAATACAATTCCAAAAAAATCTCGTAAGTCGCGTAAAAATTGTATCCTGAAAATTTATAATCATAATTCTGTTCCTTTTTTGTTTTATATAAATAAAAAAGAAATTAAGTATAGTACTCACGTTGCTGGAGTTAATGGTCCCATTGTAACTTTACAAACATCTTTTTTACCAAGTGCCATAAATGCAGCAGTCATGCTTTGAAAAGGAGAGTCTACACATCCATTCCTACACAATTATAGAATAATTTAAATAATGTAAATTAAAATAGAAAATAATTTAAGTAAACAATACAATTTTTTACCTATAAATTTCATCTAAAAGTTTCATCGCAGCTTCTTTGCCAAGATCTTCAGGTACACATGGCAATGAACCTGTTGTCATTAATGGAGAAAATGCTTGTCCGCTAAAAAATACTTCCTTAGTAGTGTCTGCTGTCAATGTCACTCCAAAGCCTAATGTATAACAAATAACAAACCTATAGTCAAATATAAGTCATAATAATAGATATATGATACACATTATCTATACCTGGGGACTTTCCACCAGTTGAGCCTCTACAATGATCTATATAAACATATACATCTGGTAAAAACTTGAGGAGAACACTTTTCGCAGATTCAACAATACGATTAGCAATTGCTGGAGAAACTCTTATGCTGCATGCGGTACCTCTAATACGTTTCACCATTCCGCTGTCTTCCATCTATTTAAAGTGATGTATATGTAAAAAAATTACACAATGCAATATTATTACAAAACTGTACAATATGCAAAGACAAGAAAGTACCTGAATTGTTTTAAGGTTACGACTAATGGGGCATTTAAAGTGTACTTCTCCACCTCCTAAAGGTGCTACTCCTCTTTTACGAATGGTTAATACAACTTCATTATCACCTGCTAGAAATTTTTTCAGTATTGGTATACCAGCGGTCTGAATTCTGTCAATTGATGGATCTTGTAGCAATAAGAATCATATTAATTATTATTCTTTGTTTTAATAACACAAGTGTAAGCTCATAATATGTTTTATAATACCTGTAGTGTTATTGGTCACTCCTCTGAGTTTTAAATTAACACAATTTTTACAAAATGGAGCAATTATCATAATTCCTTCCAAGTAATATCCGATACCTCTTTGCAAGCTACAGTCATGCTCCAATTCACCACCATTCAATAAACCAGGACTGTAATATATGTTGGTACCAGTTTCATTTACTTCAATTTTCGTGCCATTAGTGATCTTATCCAATAGACGAATAAAACTAATTTCGTATTCTGTCATAAACAATTAGCATAATTATTAAACAAGTATATATGTAATTAATATAAATAGTAAATATCAATAAACAATTAAAATTCTATTATTATTCATGTCAGTTAAGAAAACAAAATTCTTGCTGTACAATAAAATATCGTTATTTGATGAAATTTGTCATAAATATTATTAAATATGTTTAAATTTTATTATATTTTTATGGTATCTCTTCACATTCAAATTTTTAGAGTTAGGAAAGAAGATTAATTATATATTATATCACAAGTAATTGTACAAAGGATAATTGACAATGTTAAAATATAATTTTCATATTCAATTATATATTTCAATTATTCACTTACAATTTTAATTATATAAAAATATAGTCGATAAGAATATTAATTTTTATATATTTAATAATTATAGCTAACCTTTAAGACCAGGATCGTCATCTTTCGTTCTAATATCTGTAATTCTTACTGGTTTCCCAGATAATGTGGATAGTAATAAACGATATCTGAGATAATTGCTGCCTTCGTATGTAAGTACTTTGTTTATTATTTTGGCCGGCATTTTTTTCAAACCTTGATGTAACAACTAACCACGTGTTTCATTTTTGTATCACTTGTACGCAATATTGGAGCGAGCCTTCTCTATATTATCCTACAATCCTAAATAGAAAATCGGAGCCAGAATTAGAAAAAGACATATATATTTTTGGGTGCATCTCTGTCTCTTTTTACTTATATCATCTGAACTAAAAACATTTCTCATCAGATATTTACATAGACCTTATAGATATGGACTGGCAATACATAGCAAATCTTGTCCGGAGGAGGTTAGAGAGAGAAACATACTTCCCTCTCTCTTCTCCCTTTAGTACTTCGGTACACTTCAAGAGAGAGAAGTACTGAAAAGTATGTTTCTCTCTCTAACCTCCTCCGGACACTGCTTCTAGTACAGAAACCAATTGGCATTATCCATGGATTAAACTGAATTTAAATTTAACCGAAGTTTCGCTAAACTGCAGGTTAAGGCAAAGTTGGTAGAAACGGGCATAAGGGTGACGTGTGACGTGTAACAGAGATCTATGACCTATGACCCTGAAAAGTTATTGTATTGACATTTTTGTTAAGAAAAAATCAATTCTAAATTAATAAATAAATCTATTATTGAAATATAATGTGGCAAAAATACAAGTTATACATTACACATATACACAATATCATTTTTTAATAATCTTATTTATTTTCAGATATACTAATTGAAAAATGAACTATACTGTCACAAGATTTAGTAGTTCAAAAACAGTCGAAGGTAAAGATAATTAATACTTTAGTAAGCAGTATGACGATTGGACAAAAAACCCATATAACAATTAGATAATTTTGTCATACAAATGTATTTTTTTAATTATTAAGCATTTGTTATGTAGTTTCTTAATATATTTGTAAAATGCATTTTTTAATGTGTATACACACAGGCCGTATGCACAAATAATAATATATAAGTAAAATCTAAACAACATTAATTATATATAATTATAATTTTATATATTTAAAGCAGAATATGACTTATATAAGATATTAAAATAAACATAATCCCAGATTTTTTGTAACAATTTTTTCATCTTACTATATTTCATATTCATTTTTTTATAAATATATTTAAAAATAAATTTTTTAAATCATAAACTTAATTTACATAAATTAACATATTTTTATATTGCTTTAGTTATGTTTAATACTGTTATATAAAAAAAATTAATAGATCACTATGCTGTGATCTTTTGCAGCATGAAGATAAAGAATCAATTTAATTTAAACGAAAGTCTGATAAAAGATAATATAAAACTTAGTTATACAATACTGCAGTAAAATATTAGATATTGATTACTGCTCTACTTTGGACCAGCTGTCCCCTTCTTTAAACTGAGTTTTTCCTCTTGCACTGCTCTCCCACTATGTTAAATGTTATGTGATCATACATAGTGTGAGAAAATGAACAAAAAACAAAGCAAATATTATATTTATTATTAATGGCACACACATGTGCCATTAGAATAGAATGAGAGTTGAGAATAGATTTCAGAATAACAAAAGAACTGAATCTCGGTGATTCGAGAGTAAAAAAGTTCTATGTATATCTGAGTATTGTTAATTATTTATCAATATTAAATAACATATCGAGGCGGGTTTATAAAATGGAGATCATTATATACAAAATCATTTACATCAGTGTGGCCGCCTAATGTTGAATGCTCTTTACAAATACCTCCAAAAACTATTAATTCTCCTTTTCCGACTACAAGAGAATACAAAATTCTTTCATCAGGTCCTGAATGATCGTCCTGTTTTAAAGGGATCCACGCAGCATTGCAGTCATCAGAAAGAACATTAGTAATATCCAATACAAATATAGATAATGTGTTCTCGGCCTTTTTAACTACTTTCTTATTCTTATTCCGAATTTTCTCTTCCTCTCTTCTTAATGATTCCAGACGTCTATCTGTATTTGAATTACTACGCAGAGGTTGATCACGGAATGCAGCCATGCTTAGAGTATTATCACTGTAAAATGGTATCGTTTTTAAGATATTGACTGTATGTGATGAAGCATGTGCATTTTGTGAATGTGACCTAGAGAATGCTCCATGTCGTCCATTTATATTTTCATCTCTATCTATGGTAGACAAATTTCCTTGCCTAAAAAACAATTGATTAATAATAATAAAATTGTTATAGCCATTTGCATAAATCTTCATAACAATGCTACATTATAACTATCATAGTTGTATCAGACCTTTCATGCAAAAGATTTGACTCGCACAAACGTTGTGAAGTACTTCTTTGACAAGCAACCTTTCTTAATGAAATACTCATATCATTTGGTTTGGTTTGACGTCTATTTTTACTAAGTACAATAATATAATTCCCCACCTATGCAAAAAACATTATAATAATTGATCTGGCAACATATACAAAATGTCCAATTATAATCAATGGTATAAAATTTCTTCAAAACTAAGTTAGATTTGACATTTTTCTTTTTTTTTATTCAAGAAGGAAATAATATCATCAAAATAATTTTCTTTTAAATGGAGGGATGATATTTCAAAATTATCTGTTTTTTAAATAAAACTATGTGATTTTTTTTACATAAATTGATCTTCTTAATAATTCTACATATAAAACAATTAAGGTAAGATAATAAAAAAAATTAAATTTACGACACAATTTTAATGTATATATATATATATATATATATATATATATATATATATATATATATATATGTATGTGTGTGTGTGTGTGTGTGTTTATCTTTTAGTTGACATATTCTAATATAAAATATAAAGTATTCACTTTTCCACTTAAATATTTAAAGACTAATGGCTAGAATCGGTTGACGATCGTGTTGTTTGTACATGTGTAATATCGCGCGCGCATCTATACAAATATACACCTGCGCGTACACAAATATATAACTGTATATTTTTTTAAATGTAATTATGCACTTTTTTAAAGTCAATTTATATGCACTTTCTTTAAGTCAATTTATTCGCTAATCTATGTGTGTATAAAAGTATTGAGATTAGATTATCAAAAAGTGAATATTTTATGTCGCAGGGATATTTTATGTCACAATTTGTGTCAGAGCTATATGTAATATCACAAAACTTTAATATAAAAAGGATAAACTATGACTGGATAAAAGTAGAGTAGAAACGTATGTTTTTAACAATCAATAAATTCCTTCATTATTTAATCAAGACATTTTGGTTGTATTTAATCATCTTTTCAATCAATGCATATGTCTTGAAAATAATTTTTTGAAGACATTAGTCATATTGTTTGTAAATGAATAGCTCCAAAGATACTAAATGGCTTATAGAGCCAATGGTTTATTAAAATAAAATAATTTTTTTAAATATTAAAGTATTTTTATTTTTATAAAAACAATGAATATTTTATTTTAATATATTACCTTACAAGCTTGGTGACACCAAATACGTGTTGGTGCCCATTCTGTATTATGCATATTAACTTTTTTCCATGTCCAAGATATATCTTCCATTGTCAACAACCAAGCATCATTCATAGCAGCATTCGGTCCTGTGCAACCTCCTGTGCAATTTCAAACGTGTAATTATATGATTAATTGTTCTGATATTAAGGAGTAAAAACTCCAATGTATATAATATTCATATTCTTTTAATAATATTATTTTTAAAAATAGATATTCTATTGTACACACACACTTTTTTACATGGTTTCTTTAATTAAATATATATCAAGGATCCATCAATAGTCATATATTTTCTCTGAAGTATGTATACTACAAATTTAACTAACAATAAAAAGGATGACACTTGATTTAATACAAAATATAAATCTTATAAGAAATTGAGAATGTCTTACCAAGCACAAGTAGATGCTTTCTCCCAAGTTCAATTTGTGACTGGCCGTAACGTGGTTGTGGTTTCAAATTTGATGTAGTTTGTTTGTGCCAATAATACGAATCCAAATTTAAGCACCATACATCATTAGAACTGTTATAAAATAACACAAGCAACATTAAATATATATGTATATAATATTGAAATATTCAATATTTATAATTTTACAAAATTATATATCTATACCTGTACCCATTACAAACTCCACCAAAGACAACCATTAAATTCCCATGTATTGTTGCAGAATGTGCGGATGTTGGTGGTGGAGTTTCTAATGTATTTATAGCAGTCCACTTATTTGATTCTATAGAGTATATGTGTAATTCATTAAATAATTTCCATTGCTGAAAATGTATTATATTATTTCTTTTTGTATATTTCATATATATTTTATTTCAGTATTTGTTTATTTTATTATCAGTCATCCTTTTTTTAGTCAAAGTAAATGCAATAAATAAATAGACACAAAGAGATAATTTGTAACAATTCATAAAACAAACAAATGTCAAGTAATATTGCAATTTGGCTGTTTATACTTTCTAAATTATGATTTAATTACACAAATTTAATTGAGATATATTTTATAAAGCTTTTATAAAGTTCAAGCAAATTTTATTTAAATTAAAAGTTGCCTTATATGTATGTATCTAAAATCAAATAAACTATAGTAACTTTCAGTACTGGCAGTTTATATCAGAATACAATCATTATATATAATAATATCAACTGTGCAATTGTCTTTGTGTTAAATATTTACCTGATGTAAAGGATATGGCGATGGATGAGACCAACCTCCAAATAAAATTAAGCTTTTCTTATAATAAAGCATAGTGGCACAAGCTTTAGGCGATGGATAATTGCCCACAGTGAGTGGTCTGACCCAGGTTCTTGTGCCTAAATCTAACTGCCATAAATCATTGAATGTTGTCCATCTAGCTGTGCAACCACCAAATACGTACATAGAATTATTATATATACATGCGGAATGTGAATGTCTCTTTCCGATAGTGAGTGGCAACTGTTTAGATGGCAATGACTTCCACAGCAAAGATCCAAAAGCAACAGACTTTTGAAAATGTGCTTCATTGTGCTCCATTACATCTAATTAAAAAGATATATATATATATCGATATATTGAATTTATATTCCATGCTAATATATTTATATTACAACATATATTAAATGTATAGAGAGTAATGAAATAAATACATGCATACTTTTGGTGGCACGATACCATCTTTTACAAACAAGCTTGCACTCTTGGAGATCTCTATAAGGTGGTACTAAGCTCAGAATGTACTCTAATAATTCGTCAGGTAGATCATCGATTTTACACTGCATTTTGCATCAATCAATAATAAGTGTATTATAAAACTCGATAGTTTGCACGAAACTTCCAGGGGATTGAAATGTCTTCATTCCCATACCAAAATAAAAAATTTATTCCTAAAAATATATTTTTTATAAAGATATTGCTCGTATCACTATATAGACATGTTTACAATACGAGCATATATAATCTCTATGTACGAGCAAATTATAGCCTCCTTGGTCTATTTTATATTCATATATATATATATATATAAAAGCTCCCAAAAAATTTGTACAATAGTTTGTATTCTTGAAGAAAATATAACTAGACGTAGTGTACGGTTTCAATCATAGACTTACAAAGTTTATAGATTATAGAGCTATATAAATTATCCATTTTAAAGGCTGTGTTCCGAAATTCACTACCAGTACTGGAAATCTATAGTTCACGTTACGTATACTATAGATTTCCAGTACTGGCAGTGAATTTTGGAATACAGCCAGCATAAGTGGAATGAGCACGGCTATTGTTCTCGAGTCATGTGACCTACTTAGAAAGAGATGGCGAAAACGGGGGTCATTCATCTCTTTCTAACCTACACGTATCTAGTTGGTGCAATGGAGAAGACGGGGGTCATTCATCTCTTTCTAACCTACACAATTGTCTAAATGACAATGGCGGCCAAGCGCTCATTCCAGTTAGGGTATAGTTCAATGGTACTGGCAGTGAATTTCGGAACACAGCCATAGCATATCCACAATCCACAGTAGAACCAGTAAGCACACTCTCTGTCGGCATCTTTGATCTATTTGTTCCCGATTAAAGCCTTCACACATAAAAAAACTTAAGCAGTAAGACGTAAGCAGTAATGCGGGGTCTACAATGGAGTCGTGGAGTCGTAAGTCATAGGAAATTGACCAATCACAGTCGATTATTCTCCTGAACTTCAACTGTGATTGGTCAATTTCCTAGGACTTACGACTCCACGACTCCATTGTAGACCCCGCTTTAGAGAATCAAGTGTTTAGGCCGTGGCACATAAAAAAACGTAAGCGGTAAGACTTAAGCAGTAAGCGAATAGACCAATCACAGTCGAGACGTAAGGCCATAACCGTAAGCAGTAGCAAATCAAACACTTGATTCTCTTACTGCTTGCGTCTTACTGCTTAAGTTTTTTTATGTGCCACGGCCTTTTGATATGCTACTGCTTACGAAAGTTTTTTTATGTGTGATGGCCTTTATCCGCCATGTTTTTGGGGTAAAGGCCTTCACACATAGAATTCCGTAGCGACGTAAGACGTAATCGTAAGCGAATCGACCAATCACAGTCGAGACGTAAGGCCAATACCGTAAGCAGTAGCAAATCAAACACGTTGATTCTCTTAGGGCCAATTTCACCAACCACGGTTAAATTAACCGACGGTTAAAGTTAGCAGGGTGGCCAATAGACATGAGTATTTTCTCATAAATCCATGTTTCTATTGGCCACCTTGCTAACTTTAACCGTCGGTTAATCGGGAGAGGCTCAATTGCGCACAATACAATTGGACACGTTGCAATTGCACACCGTGCTATTAGACACATGAAGTTGCGCACAGTTCATTTGCCCACAGTTCTTTTGCGCACACGTTCTTAAGGCACCCCTACCGACGGGGTGGGTGCGGGAGGGGGCCGAAGGCCCCCCTTGCACCCCCCCCGTGTGTGTGTATTTTTACCTAATTATTCTAATTATTTAGTTAAATAAACTGTGTAAAAAAACTATGCGCAAATGAACTGTGCGCAAAAGAACTGTGCGCAAAAGAACTGTGCGCAACTTCATGTGTCTAATAGCACGGTGTGCAATTGCAACGTGTGCAATTGTACTGTGCGCAAATGAAGGCTTCTCGTATACTAGACTGCTAACTTCGCCAAAATACATGGCCCCAAAAAGTATGTACAACACACATGTACACATGTGTCACATGTACAACACACTTTTCGTCTGTAGATATCGGCCATATCACACATACAGCACACTCCTCTTTTTTACCACTTACACTGCACGGGGGGGTGCAAGGGAAGCCTTCGGCCCCCCCGTCGGTAGGGGTGCCTTAAGAACGTGTGCGCAAATGAACTGTGGGCAAATGAACTGTGCGCAAAAGAACTGTGCGCAACTTCATGTGTCTAATAGCACGGTGTGCAATTGACCTAGTTTACACCGAGCACTTGATACGCGTATCAAGTAGTGTATTTGAGCTGATCAACCAATAACTGAACCAATGTACTAGTTATTTACTATTTGATACGCGTATTAAGTGCTCGGTGTAAACTAGGCCATTGCAACGTGTCCAATTGTACATACTGTGCGCAATTGAGCCTCTCCCCTAGTATACATATAGATGTCTGTGGTTAGAATCTGTGTAGTCTACGCCAATGGCTGTCAAGAGACATCTGCACATCCTACCTGCGCAGATAAAGAGAAAAAATTTCCCTATGTTTTGCCTCTTTCTCCGTTCTGCCAAGGACATGCATGCTAAGTCTATGGCCGGTATTCATAGTCCGATCTTATATTGGGTGCTTTCCATTTACATGCACTTGTGTCTACTTACGTTAACTCAAGTGAACTCAAATTAGTAACCTCAATACGATAAATGGAAAGCCACGCTTGATCACGCTTGACCGCTTGACTCACCATCTAAGCAGAGTCACTCGAAGTCGACTTGTGTCATCGACAAAAAGTGACACAAATGCATATATATAGTACTACTATATGGCCAGCTCAGTAGGAGGAGTGGGCGAAAACATTACGGTGCAGACGATACCTTCTCTCTCGCACAGTTAGTCTGTTTTAGCACTTTTGCGCATGCGTCACATATATATATGGCATGCCCATAATAGCCGCGTTCCGCGGCCTCCCATCAAAATGATATTATGTGATGTAATCAAAATGATGGAATCAAAATCACAAAATCATTTTGTATTGGTTGGTGTTGGCCAACCGCAATCTTTTTCTCAACGTTAGGTTAGTATTAAGTGATTTACATCCAAATGATTGAGGGTGCGAACGCGGCTACTATAGGCATGCCATATATTATATGTGACGCATGCGCAAAAGTGCTAAAACAGACTAACTGTGCGAGAGAGAAGGTATCGTCTGCACCGTAATGTTTTCGCCCACTCCTCCTACTGAGCTGGCCATATAGTAGTACTATATATATGCACAAATGTAATGGAAAGCAGAAATGATACTAGGAGTCAGGTTGTGTCAACTTGTGTCACTAAATGGAAAGCACCCATTTAAGATCGTCTTAAGTCTGGTCTGAGGTTGACTTAGGGCCAATTTCACCAACCACGGTTAAGATTAACCGACGGTTAAAGTTAGCAAGGTGGCCAATAAATAGACATGAGTATTTTCTCATAAATCCATGTTTCTATTGGCCACCTTGCTAACTTTAACCGTCGGTTAATCTTAACCGTGGTTGGTGAAATTGGTTCTAAGATCCCATTTAACCAATCAAATGGCTGCGTAGCATTTCAAGCTCGGACTTAGGGCCAATTTCACCAACCACGGTTAAGATTAACCGACGGTTAAAGTTAGCAAGGTGGCCAATAGAAACATGGATTTATGAGAAAATACTCATGTCTATTGGCCACCTTGCTAACTTTAACCGTCGGTTAATCTTAACCGTGGTTGGTGAAATTGGCCCTTAAGACAATCTTAAAATATAAGATCGGACTATGAATACGGGCCTACGGGTGCTTTCCGATTCACGCATGATGCGCATGAAGTGACAGAAGATCTATAGTTCGCGTCACGTGTATTATAGATTTTCTGTCGCTTCATGCGCATCATGCGTGAATCGGAAAGCACCCTATCTTAAATGTCTATGGTCTGCTCAAAAATCTGAAGTCATTCAATACGCTACGGATCATCCATAAGTCGATTCATCTGATATTTGATTAAATTAAATTGCAAGATTCTCTTGGATTATAATGGAAGAATTAGGTATTATTTTGCCCGATAAGGTACGTTTATTTTTTAATCATATTAGCCATATCTGCATAAATCCATATGATTTAAAATAAAGATAACCTTATAACGTATAATTACAGAATTATCGCAAGCCTTTTAACACAGCTATAATTTCTAATTTTAATTGATCAGAAAGTTCATGCATATTGATTTATATATTCTTGTAATTGTATATTCAGGATGTGGCTGAAATCGATTGTAAGCCTGTTGCTGGTCATTACACAGGAGCTGGAGATGAGTTGGATGTTGAAGATCTTTATACTAAATATAAGGTATATTGCACATTTTCTTTCACTATATATTATATACGTCTGAAATGTATAGATTTTAAAAGCACTTATATATATATATATATATATATATTTATATATATATATTTATATTCCTTTTACATTATATTTTGTTAATTCCATCTATCTCTTTTTTTATTAGTTAAATAAACTTGTAACAATATTACAGTAAAGTTACATAACATTTTATCAAGGTAAGGCTCATTAAAGTTAACAAATTTGTACAAATATACCGCTATAATTTGAATAGAAACTGCAGAGAATGCTGGAATTTCTCGAGGTACAAGAAGAATATATCAAGGATGAGCAACGTAACCTAAAAAAAGAATATTTGCATGCACAAGAAGAAGTTAAACGTATTCAGAGTGTACCTTTGGTCATTGGACAATTTCTCGAAGCTGTTGATCAGAATACTGGTATAGTGGGTTCTACAACAGGCTCAAATTATTATGTACGAATTTTGTCTACTATAGACAGAGAACTTTTAAAGCCTTCCGCTAGTGTAGCGCTTCATAAGCATAGCAATGCTTTAGTCGATGTGCTGCCACCAGAAGCTGATTCCAGCATTTCGATGTTACAAGCAGGTGAAAATCTTCTCTAAGAATGTTTAGATTACGTTTAGATTAAATTTAAATGAGATAGAATTATAAATATCAAAATATACTTGCAATGCAGATGAGAAGCCAGATATCCAGTACAGTGACATAGGTGGAATGGACATGCAGAAGCAAGAGATCAGAGAGGCAGTAGAATTGCCTCTTACTCATTTCGAATTGTATAAACAAATTGGTATTGACCCACCGCGAGGTGTACTTATGTACGGACCACCTGGTTGTGGAAAAACTATGTTGGCAAAAGCAGTTGCTAGACATACTACTGGTACAAATCTAAATATACTGCTAAAAAAAATCTCATAGAAAATATCTAAACTAGTCGCATGGAAGGAAAAACGAAAACAGATTTTTCTGTTCTAAATTCTATTATTTTTCATTTTCCAGCTGCCTTCATTCGTGTAGTGGGTTCTGAATTTGTGCAAAAGTATTTGGGCGAAGGACCAAGAATGGTGCGAGATGTGTTTCGTTTGGCTAAAGAAAACTCACCAGCTATAATATTTGTCGATGAAATAGATGCTATTGCTACAAAAAGATTTGATGCTCAAACTGGAGCAGATCGTGAAGTGCAACGTATTCTCCTGGAATTACTCAATCAAATGGATGGTTTTGATCAGACAACTAATGTTAAAGTTATTATGGCAACAAATAGGTGAGCTGGTTGTAACTCTGTGATAGAAGTTTAATTTTTCAGTTTAATGGATGTCAAGATAATTATATTTTGTTTTGCTATTTCGATATACTCTCACAGAGCGGACACATTGGATCCCGCATTGCTTCGTCCTGGTAGACTGGATCGCAAGATTGAATTTCCGCTACCCGATCGTCGTCAGAAACGCTTAATCTTCTCTACGATTACAGCAAAGATGAATTTGAGCGAAGAAGTGGATCTTGAGGATTATGTAGCGCGGCCAGATAGAATTTCTGGTGCTGATATTAATGCTATCTGTCAAGAGGCGGGAATGCATGCGGTCCGTGAAAATCGTTATATAGTTTTAGCAAAAGATTTTGAAAAGGGTTATAAAAACAATATTAAGAAAGACGAGTCTGAGCACGAGTTCTATAAGTAAATCTGATAATATTCCGTCTCTCGACTACATCTTATGATATATATACATATTACTAACATGCACATGATATATAGACATTATTAAAATAATTATTGCAATTGCGTCGACTGTCGATTCTCTCTGTCCATTGTCTTTGTCGCTTGGCTTTTACTTTAATCGTTTATCATATATAATAATCAAGTATTATATCTTTGATTCCTTTTATTACACATTTGTCCCTTATAAATAGATTATATAATCCAATAAAGATGAAAAAACTAGTTCTTTACTTATATTTTTTTGTACTTATGTATAGGAATGTTATATATCTTTTTCACGATATTTGCTTGTTTTTTTCAATTTTCATTTCTCTCTCATATGCATATATACATATATGATATACATATGACAATCTTACATTTTTGAATGCATTTATATTTACAGCATGTCGCATTTTTTAAGTAATAATAGTAAAAAATTTTACAAAAATCAATATAACGAGGCCTATTTTGTGAAATCAGGTTATATCACGTATGTATATTCGTTTATTATCATAAACTCAAATTTTGAATATTTCCATATGTATATATGAGCAAATTTATTATTATCAACTTAGCATACATTAAACTGAATATAATTTTTTTCATTATCAGTATATTCATCATTATCGTACGCACGATAATGTTAATGATAGCTTAAAAACTGAGAGATATAACTTAAAAATTATAGCTTAAAAACTGTGAGATATAACTTGCACATTGAATTTAAGAGCAAGGAATTTATCCATAGTTTACAATATTTTTTAACGAAACGTACTTTTTGTATTTTGTTAAATTATCATTTCAAAAATATTTGCTGCATTATTTTCATTAGGGAAGTAGAGAAGGCAATAAATTCTCCTCTCTCTGTGTTCAGGATGACTGAAAAACGATACAATAGTGAACACGAAAGAAAAGTTCGAAAAGAATTGATCATATTGACGCTTACAACAACTATTTTTGAGTCTATGATAGGAAAAATGGAATTAGCAGTTACTAATGCAATTATATTTTCTTCATTAATATATTTACTTACTGATATTCATTGATATCACTGTTACAATAAATTCATAATCTTAGATGGCTTTGCCTTCCCTTATATTGGATCCTGAATTATCCACAGTTTTTACCACTGACGAAATGAATATAATAAGTGATGTTTTGTTGTGCAATATTAAATTTTGCTGTAAATGTTTACAACAAAATTGCGCAATCAGGTAATCAGCTAAAAAGATATACATCGGTAGACTTTTGTCTGATAGTAAATTGCCTGGAACTAATGTAATATCTGTTTTTGTTTTCTATACAAATAAAATGTTGTTTTTTATGCCTAGAATATATGTATATATATATATATATATATACACATATATTCTAGGCATAAAAAACAACATTTTATTTGTATAGAAAACAAAAACAGATATTACATTAGTTCCAATACAATATATATATATGTATTTACTGATGATTCCAATTTACAATTTATGATTAAACACAAATATTTTATACTTTAGCATCAATAAACAAGGAAACGACGATACAAATGCACATTCTAAAAAAGCTGTGTACGACACATTTAGTTTCGACTACGTGGCTTACAAAGCACTGAAGGTTGTCTCTATCTACTGATTTATACGAAAAATTCAAAATTTCAAAAATTCAAAATTTGTTTTTATTTATAAATAATGGATATCAATTTATACAATATATTTTTACGAAAATTGTTATTTGTTAGAAATTCGTTAAGATATTATTGAGATTAAAAGCGTCAAATTTATATAAATAAAATTTGATCATAATTAATATTTTATTATAAAGATAGAGATACTTTCTTACGTTGCCGTATTTTCTAATCACTTATTCTTTCTTTGTAGATTCTTGACAAACATGTTGACATTCTTCGTACAAATCCTCGCTATAAAGATATTTCAATGCCATCAGCTTTGTTTCTGTATCACATCCGTTATTTTTTAGATTATATTTTATGCAGAATGCATATTATGCCAGAACAAGCGAGGAATAAAGAATTACATTATAGAAAATCCTGGCGCTGCCAGAAAAAATCTGTCGACGATATTGCTAGTAAAATATAATTTTTAACATACAAAAAATATGATATACAGTTCAAACACTATATATATATATATTAATATCTCGGGATATCCTATATTCTTAGCATTTTTTCTCTCAGTCCCCAATCTTATTTCAATGGTACAGATATACGTAAAATAAAAATGTCATTGCGCGCAATCGTGTGTATACAATCTCTCACACAATAAACATTTAGTAAAAATTTCTTTATAAATCTAATAACTTATATATAAAGATGAGCAAACATTTTCCCTTTTTTAAATCTTTACGATTTCCCCCACTTTTACATAGTACATACGCAGAATGAAGATATCACTTTTTTAAAAATATTTTTATTTTACGCATAATTGTATAATGATAAATATAAAGTAGTACGTAAAGGCCATTGCACGTGAAAAATTTTAATTGTAACCGTAAGACCGTAAGCAAATCGATCAATTACAGTCAAGTGTATTGTCACAACGTAGTATGAATGTTTGACTGTGATTGGTCGATTTGCTTACGGCTTTACGATTACGACTAATTATAAAACTTTTTCATGCGTCATGGCTTTATAAGCAACGCAAGAGAAGTTAAGTTATGATAAATATTAGATTTATCGAAATTGAGCTAATTAAGAATTATAAAAAAGTTAAAAATACGTGAAAAAAACATTATAAAAGTACACAGTTTTACAGAATTATATTTTACAGAGATTTATGACTAATAAAACTCGTCGTATAGGAATTAAAAGATATAACTCATCATCATATGTATATATACATATATATATATATGTATATACAATTTCTTTTTTTTCTTTGGGCAGTATCTACTACAGATTTGGAGAGGCAACGGATTAATCATAAAAGAATGCTGGAGGACGTAGTCAAACGATACAGGAAAAATATAGTTGCTATTAATGAAATCGATAAAAAGTGCAACGAAGACATCACAAACACAACGTATATTTATTTAAAAGCTTCTTATACGTTGTAGATATATACAGTGTATTAGAATATAAAATTATTATATTGATATCATTATTTATGTTTACGTATATGTGCTATATATATATATACACACAAACATTTTTTATTTTGTGATATTTTTATTATATTTTTATAGTATCAAATATGAAATAGTTATAAATATGAAATTTTATTTTTATAGTATCAAATATGAAAAGAAACAATTTGCTTTATATAAAGCGTGGGAATTCGAACAAAATGAAATACGATTAGCTTTGGAGAATGTTATAGATGACTTTGAATCCTTGAAAGATATAAATACAAAATTGGAACAAACTATCCGTAAACGCAGGTATATGCGCGTATAAAATTTGAATTGTAAGAATTTATTTTCTTATATTCGTAATTATATAATCGTTGCCTGCATAGATTGATGATTGAATCGAAATTATTGGCAATAATGGCTAAATATGACATAGAAATTGGCAGTAGATATCGAATGTTGGAAGAACTCAGTGAAGCATATAAATACGATAAACTGGAGAAACATAGGTTGGAGGTGATTTTTGCCTAAATAATTCGTATGCATTATTTATGTGCCATTTGCTTATTCGAACGGGGGAGGATTATCATATATATTTAAATTAAACAGGAAGAGATAAAACGACAAGAAGTATACATTGTTTCTGCCAAACAAAAAGAAAAAATAAGAATGATATATTTCTATGAACCTACGTTTAAACAAGAACATTCTGCACGGATTATCCAACGTTGGTGGCGAAAAATTTTCTGGAATAGAGAAGTAAAAAAAATTGAAGAAATAGGAATATAACTCGTAACGCATGTATTTTACATTACGTTAAAATAATGCATTTATACGTATAGAGTTTGGTTAAGGCTTTTCACTGCAATCATATTAAATTACAATGTCAAAAATCATATAAATCTTTTCTTACAAAATATGTCAAAATAAATTAGGTTTTTCGTATGCTATATTACCCACGCTTTCAATAATAGATTGATAACATATATAATATATATATAAGATTGATAACATATGTATTATATGAAACGAAGATATGTATATATCTTTCCCAGGACGGAGAAGATTTCCGGATTAATAAATAATCGTAAAATTCTTGTTCAATTGTTTATTTTCACTGAAAATATAAAATGTACATGCAGATTAAAGTGGTATTTAAATGGCATTTGAAATATGTATTTGAAATGGAGCTTTCGATATATTTTACAAATTCTATCGAACGCGAAAAAAACTAATTTATTTCGATGTATTTTACAAGAAAGAAATTTGCAGGATTTCTCATTTTTGACGTCATAATTTAATATGGCTGAGGAAACAAGAATCTTAAATGACTTGTCATTGATTCAATTTTATGTATTATGTATCCTCCTCTATTGTATGTATATATATACACTGATAAATTATTACGTGTGTATTTTTTAATATAAAATTATGTGTGAACACTCGAAACAACTTTACTTATTAATAAAAAGTCCTCTATTTTTTTTTAATTTGAATCTCTAACTCTATAGTGATACTCGAAATCAAAAAAAAAATCGCAACACACGAAATACGAAATATATATTATTTTGTTCAATAGTTTAATCTAATTTATTTACAGTTTCTTGTGTTGTACACAATGTTAACTTTACAATAATTCTCTGTCTTTTTTAAGTACAACATTATCAGTTGTGATAATTATGCTTTCGTATTTATATGTTCAATCATATGTAAACATGGTATATTTCTGGAATATTATTAAATATATATAGAAGTACTTTATATAATAAACATAATTACATCTACATAATATGCAGAATATTTGTTACGCGATCGTCATTGAAAATATTGAAATAGACAACTGAATAAATGTGTATAAATATTTAACATTAACTGCGTATAGATATTTAACATTAGAAATTCTCATAACATTATGAATACATATATATTTTTACATGTCCATTGATCATCGTGTAAATTTCGAAAACCGTGAAATGTATGAAAGAGTTAAATATATCTGTCTCGTGACCGATTTTATGTCTGATTAAATTTGTTAAAGCTTTATGTAACAAATATACAGAATGCAAATAAAGAATGATCTCTCTGTGTTAGATTCTTGTATCTTACACTTGATGATGCAAAGTGTAATTACATCAGCAAAATAATGGAATATATTTGCTAGAATTACCTACTCTTCTCTTTTCTAAAATCCCAATATATAATAATTTATTTTACTTTGCTCCCCAAAAAATTTTACTTTGTTCTGTATTTATGAAATCGGTATAAAGATACATTAATACTGTCGGCGCGCGCGACACACAGATAAATAAATTATTAAATAAATAAATAAATAACTAAATAAATGTACATTTATTGAGAAATAAAATTTAATTAAAAAATACCTTTTTTTAATTAAATTTTACGATCTAAAGTTTTGTAATTTAAACTGATTATAATTATTCCATATAAAATCTGTACTCTCTATCTCTCAAAATAAATATAATTATAGAACTTGGTTCCTCGCTATAGTTGCGTTGGATTAAGATGTCAAAAGCGAGAAATCATCTGAAATTTTTTCTCGCACTATTATATACATCGAGATAAATTATTTTTTCATATACTATCATATTCTATACAATCTATAATAAGTAAATATAAAATGCTAAAAATCCTCTTTTTGTTCGTTCGTAGATTAATAAATAGCATTAAATCTCGATCAACTGTCGTAGTTTATTTTTGCTGGAAATATAGAATATGTACAAATATGGAAATGTACAAATAAATTGAATTATATGTTCGTCAAATAATGCAAGATAACAAAAAAATGAATTTTCTCACTTTTGATACCATAATTCAATATAGTCGCAGTGAGGAGCCAAGAGCCTTAAAGGTTTAGATTTGAAAAGACTCGAAAAACTATTTCGCAGATATTTATGTACGTTCTATAAAAATTCAGGCGGTTTTTCATATTACGTTCAATCGATTTATCTCTCACACATTTACGTTACAATGTAAATTACATATGTGATTATCGTTTATATTGTTAGAAGTCCTGAAAATATTCTTGCAGATTGACAATATATTTGTCATTTACATGATCACATTTGGACAATACAGATAAATATTTATAATTAAAGAAATCTTATCGTAGGCATGCTGTGCATCATTTAATCGATGCGGCGTAAATGTTCAAATTAATCGATACATACATACATAGCGATACGTCATTGGTATATATGGGATTATACTTTTTACAAAATGTTACGCGTGGAGAGAGATAAACCTAAATATTATGAAATACATCACACCAAAAGGCGTTCTAATTCTCTCTCACATCTTCATAATAGTCAATACACTATGTGTATGACCGACAAAATATACAACTCTGAGTCATTCTAAGAACAAAACTGTTTCCAACGATAATAATGTAGCCTATTTTAACAGTTTTGTCATATAAAATACAATAAAAGGAAAATAAAAATAATTAGGACAGATAATAAAGACTTGACATATAAGGAAGAGAAATAGAAAAAGAAAAAAAGTTATTATATTAAATTAACTGTAGCATCTCTATTTTATCAAAACAATGAACTTATGATCTACGTCAATGAGCTATTGTAAAGATCCGGCACTAGAAATATAAATTGAATGTCCGTTAGTTTGTGATAATTTTCCATGTGCTCAGTCTACCATCTGGATGGTCCGGTGTCAGTTGTAGCTGCATTGGCTCCTATGAATGGGTTTGTAGCAGCCGCTACATTGAAATATCCGATTAGTCATAACAAATCATTAGAGGGCTACTTATTTATTTTATTATTATCAGTATGTTTATTTGCAGAAAAAAATATAATTATCAAACGTTAGATAATGGGGTATTTTCTGCGAATAAAAATGTATATACCGCAATCCATATTATTAATTCGTATTATACTTATATAAGTGCATGGAATTTTCTATAAAACTCCATAAAGTGTCATAATTTTCTACTAAAAAAAAAATAGATAAAATTAGAATTAAATAACTCTAAAGAAATATATATTACAAATACAATATTTTTTGGGATAAAGTTTGACTTTTACAGCTAAAAAAAAACAAATAAGATTATGATTAGAAAATGATTTGCCCCTTAATCCATTTTTAATCTGGAGAGCAAATAAAAAAGATAATTTATATGAAAAATACTGAAGATGAAGAGAAATATATTTATGTTACGTTTACAAGGGAAGTTTATAATATGCGTAGCTAAAATATATGACAAGTCTTAAAGTTCTTTTATGAATTTGTATTAATGAATTGTATTAATGAATTTGCGCCCTCGTATATCAAATATTGTATCTCGATACAAATTTAGATGCAGATTATTGTCAGTTATCAAGAGCGATAATAGTTGCGATAATATTTAGCTTCCAGTTTCATATGCATTCTTATAAAGTTTCTAATTCAAATGTTCGACTTATCACAAACTTGCCTCGTTAATCTATTTCATTAAAAAAAAAACATTAAATACAATCAAAAGTACATAAATTACAAATAAAAGCAGACGTGTAGAAATTTCACTGAAGAGTAAAACATAAAATGTAAATAACAAACTTGACTGAAAATAATAACAAACAAATTAATGAAACGTAAAATAAAACGTATATATAAATACGTAGTGTGTATTTTTGGCTATGATGAAAATATCATTCATGTGGACATTTATCCGACACAAATTGTGCGATATAAATTGAAAACTTTTCAATAAAGTTTTTTAAAAAAGATAAAAAGTATAATTATAGTTAAAAAATTGTATCACAAATAATAAAATGTAATATTATAATATTTAAAGTGTTTAGTAAAAATGCAAATAGGGACGATGCCAATAGCACAAAAATCATATTATTTGCGCGTGCGCGCGCACGCACGCACACACATTCAACAAAAAGACAGACACATGCACGCCCGCATGCGCTCTCTCTCTTATATACTATATATATACATATGCATGCATATACATAAATGATAAAAAAAATGTAGGATTACGAATTTCATTAAATTATTATTAAGCGTATCCTTCTTTTTAGCATATATGTACATCGTACGCACATATTGGCGTATAGAATTGTGTGGTTTCTGCGGTAAAACTAAATAACTAGTTAGAACATATGTATATATTCGTGTGTTATTGTTTGCTACATAAATTATACAAGACATCGCGGCACACTCGTAAACACAAAGTTCTTTCGAAAAATCTCAAGTATTTTTTTTCTACAGAAACAAAATGTTCGCGTCCTTTCATTTTAGTAATATCTTTTTGTAATATTAAGAACAAATAATTACTTGATCTATGGAAGAATATATTACTTTGCAATTTTAATAACTTATTAAAACGGTAAATTCGTGAACAATTTTGTTCTAAATTAAAAAGAAACTACAAGAGAAGTTCAGCTAAGAGAATTTAAGAAGAATATGCCGCTAAAATTGTACACTATTGTTACATTATTGTTAAAATACGAAAAAAAAGGGATCTGTGATTACTAGCAGGTTTTTAGTTTTTATACATAATTTTACATAATAAATCTATATTTACTGAAGATTTTTAAAAATAATCATCTTAAAATATATAAAACAATTGCATAACCAGAAAATTATATTAGCATAAAATCTTTTTCGATATGCTAAAATCGTCGTTGATATGAAAGCGTGTATAAAATATATCATAATTAACAAAAAGAATGAACAAAAAGAAAAAAGCAAACATTCTTGGATTGAATGATTAATGGCAATGTATTGAAGGTAACAACTTATAATATGTACTTTCTACGTTCAAGAACTCGTAATACCAGTGGTATAAATCACACGTTCACCACCGCTGTTTAGATTCGTGCTTTCGTTCACTGTTGACGTTGGTGCCGCTGATCCTGGTGCAGGCATGGCAAATATAGGTTGCTGTATGTTAGATGCATTTTGCGATGCACCACTTTGAGGTTGAGCTGTCACAGCATCTTCATCGCTCTCATCTTCCTGTGAATGCATATTTCGAAAATCAAAAAATATATAACTCCTGTTAGCTGTTAAGCCATTTATCCGTGAAAGTAACTAATTTAAAATGTATTTTATAAATTTTTGCAGAAATAATAGAAATTTATTATTCATTCTTTAATATTGTAATAATAAATAATTAAAATTTTTCTTTTCTGCACACAATTACATATAACTTTTTAGCAAGAATACCAATAAGAATATCAAATATAATAATAGTAAAAATAATAATAATAATAAAATAATAGAAAAAACGATCATCTCTCTCTCTCTTTCTCTCTCTCTCTGACAGAAGATCCGTCTATAGTATACAGACCTGTATACGTATATTATGCCTTAAAATATTGAATGCTGTAATATAAAACATTTTCCGCACTGATAAATAATTAAACATTTCAGTTTAGTTAGTTAATTAAATTAAGTCCACTTTTGACACAATCAGATATGAATCTGACTGTTTCGCTTCTATCGTTGTTTTTATATAATTTTGAAGACATTTAAATTAACTTGATTTTAATTTTTAATTCTGTAATTTTTTTTCTATTTTCATTCCTATACATATATACTTAAACATAGACAACATATGCATATCGATACATCTTGATCATAATAATGTTGCGGTCTTTGTGTTTTGTTCCTGCGTGAAAGCTGTCTTATGTACATGAAGTTAGCCCCCCTTTTTTTGAAAATAATATTTTTGATAGTTGTTCCAGGTTGTTCTAACTTTATACCACATTGTTCCAAACGATATTATTATATTTCAGACGGAAAGCTGTCTTTGGCGGTTACATTTGATATCCGCTATGTCCGCCTCCGGGAAATCGTCTTTGAGCGTGTTACCAAGAAATTTATTAACAACGACAGACATGTTGGATTTGGAGCAGATGTGGGACATGTCTGTTGTTGTTAACAAATTTCTTGGCAACACGCTCGAAGACGATTTCCCGGAGAGGGATATAGCGGATATCAAATGTAACCGCCAGACAGCTTTCACACAGAGACGAAACACAAGGGGGACACAACATAATAAGAGATTATATGTGTGTGTGTGTATATATGGTATCCTAAAGCTGATAATAATTGATAAACAACTAGAAAGATAATAATTCTACATGAAAAAATGAATCAAAAATATAGAATAAACTTTCATACAAGACTTTTCATACATTATGATTTTGACATTCATTGTGATTTTGTTTTTTAAAATCAATTTTCCTTAAAAGGTTTTATATGAAAAAATTTCTATATCTTGGACTTTTATGTAGAATCATTATCAGTTACTGGATACACCCTATCTATGTGCATGTATGTGTGTGCATACATGTTTTCTTATATTTTGTTATTTCCTTGGGTATTATTTTCTTGCAATAACCCCATCTCTCTGTGTATGTATTCTTCGATAAAATATCGATATCGAAAAATACACACACAACATACACATATTATATCTATATAAAGTATCTTTATTTCATTCTTATATTCATACCAAGTCAACTTTTAAAATTTATATATATATATATATCTTTTGTAATTTAAACAGTATTTACCTCATTAATTTGGTTTGCTGATATGCAAAAGGAGAGAATGTGTAAAGGAAATGGAGATTTCATAATACATAAATATGTAAACTTTATATGACAAACCACTGAATAAAATTTAATTAAAGCTTTTATACCAGTAGAAAAAAATGATGAAGAAATGAGCAGTATAGAAGCGTAAAGCAATATATTTTTTTAAATCTTTTCGATTTGGATGCATTAAATTCTATGGACAAACTTGAAATATAACCAAAATACAAACAAATTGTTATGGTACTTTCCAAAATTCATGTTTACAATGCCTCTTCTATTTTTTTATGAATAATATATAATATAACGTTTATTTTAAATGCTAAGAATTATATTACTTAAATAATAGATATAACTCCACAATATTTTATCGAAAAAATATGTGAATATTGTATAACTTTTCATAAGAGTCATATATTTGTATATAGTAAAAAGATTAAAAACTGTTTCATATTTTAATAGCTACGATGTGAGATATAGTATAAATTATCCTATATGTACTATAAAACTTAATAATAATGGGTTTTTAAAGAATTACCATTCTTAATAATTACAAATATGTCATGCAAATATATGTTGTAAAGAAGTATGTGTGTGGGAGCTAAAATAATTTACCTTTCACATTGCTCATAGAGAAAAAGTAGTGCGCGCGGATATTATGACAAAATATATTAGTACAAGAACTACTTATGTGTATTGCGTAAATTCATTCCAATATAATATTTTAACAAGAATAAAAATAAAAAGCGTTAATAATATATTTGATTGATCATGTAGCGAAAGGAAAGAAGAAAACTAAAATTTCGAGCATTATAAAAACTTACCTTGCCAAAACCTCTTGGTTGATTTGTCACAACAGCCTCTGGATTCAGGTTCCGCTATAATACAATAATAACATAAACAAAACCGCTAAACTATATACGCTTTTCTATAAAATAAAACATAACTTGGCATGCATAATAATAAAAGTATGCATTTTTAGTTTACAATTATTTCACGCAAATAATAGATACAGCGAGTTATATCTATATAAAAATTTATAAAATAAATAGATAATTTTATTTGAAAATAAAACAAATCAAATAAATAAGCAACAGTTACAATTAAAATTATATGTTGTATACATACATGTATATATTGCAAGAAAATATTTAAAGAAAGAATCGAAATTTTTTCGTTTCATGTTATGTATAAAACAATTTCTTATTTTGGTGATACAGATACATTAGAAACAATGTTAAAACCATCTACGTACATATATATATATATACAATATATATATATGTGTGTGTATATATATATATACACGGTGTCCTAAAACTACCGTACTTCCTTTTAAGGGAGATTATTTGGAGACGATTTTTCCTTAACGAAAATGTCGAGGCATCAATAATTTTTGAGTTATAAGTGATTGAAAATGAAGGGCTTTTTGCAAACTAAGCTTTATGGAATTAAAATATTAACAAAACTATATTCTTCAGTTAATTTCAGGTCGAGTTTAATTTAATCGAATTTTAATTTAAAGCATAGTTACAAAGATATATGATGGCAAAAATTGGGAGCTTGCAAAAAATGATGACCTCCCTCGACATTTTCGTTTAGGAAAAATCGTCTCCAAATAACCTCAGGAATCTGCCATTAAAAGGAAGTACGGTAGTTTTAGGACACCCTGTACATATATATATATACATACATACATATATAATGTGTGTGTATGTCTGTGTGTGTAATATAAAACTAAATTCTCATAGCTAAAAACATCGAGAAGCCGATACGAAGCATCTATGGTGCCCGATAAAAAAAGGACAACAGATAGTACATGCAATTTCAAGATGGATACAAACATTTATGCATACGTCGATCATATTTAAGTTGCATGAGCTCCTTGAATCATTTGTCTTCGCAATTAGATATCTACTAAAATATTCTTTCCTCACTGACATGCTTTCCAACTACCGGAAATATCGGATACCAGAAATTTGTATAAATGTAAAAGAATAAGACAGATATATATTTTCATATTTTTCAAATTTAGTTGTGTGTGTGTGTGTATTATATTTAATTTAATTTAATTAGATTAATACATAACGATAATTAATAGTAATGACAAACTTAAATTATTATAACAGGATCTAGAGAATATCTTTTTTAAAAAATATTGTTCTGTCAATTAAAGATGTTGGTTATAGATTACAAATAGATTTGTTTTAACAGCATGTTAATAGTTTTTGTCTTAAAGCGATTGTTGATACAAGATTTTAAAGCGAAAAAAGTGCAGATATCAATGCTTATTCCTTTAACTGCATTTAAATGTTTAAATGTTTATTTTGACAATATTTAATGCTGAATATCGAGAAGTTAAAATTTAAAAATCAGATTGCATTCTATGGATTTATACTTAAGATAGAAAATTAATTAAATTTACGTTTGGCATGTCATAAAGTCGATAGACTTTAGACACTAAAAGTATGATATTTAAAACGTTCTCTGTACGTACATGTTTCAAGCAGAGGGTTTAAAAAGTATAGTATATGTATATATGTATGTATATATATACACATACATGTATATATATGTGTGTGTGTGTGTGTGTGTGTGTGTGTGTGTGTGTGTGTAGTGAATTGAACCACACATGCCAGATCCATAGCATACTTTTTATCTCCTTAACGTAAATTAACAGAAACAATTGCTTGTATCATCATACAGCATAGATCATGCACTTATGAGCAATGTGTTAACTGACTACATAAAATTCGCTTTTTTAATATTACGTGCATTGTACGGGAATAAATTTTGGATTAAGTTTGAATGGATAATATAAAAATGTAGATATAAAACATTATATCTCGTTTTTTCTTTACCCAATTCTCTTTGTATATTATTACGCAATAACAAAATAAGAGATATAAACAAATATGTAAAAGAAAGTACTGCCGAGATGAGCATGAAGAAAGAATAAAAACACAGATATAATATGCAACTAATTGTATAGTTTGCATATAATTACATCAAATGCTTTTCATTTATAGAGAAAATAACATTGTTAAAAATAACAATTTTTAATTTTAGATGTTAAATATATTTCTGCTGATAAAAAACTTATACCTTTCGAACTATAATTTTAATTAAAAAATGATAGTTAAAATATTATAAATCAATGATACATTTGTCGAAACATGATAAAAATAGAGAAAGAAATAGAGAGTTATTGAGTCGGCTTGGTATGATAATATATAAATAAGATTTTCTTATATAGATGGATTTATGTTTACGTTGGTATTAATAAAGTTTTCTTGCTATTATACATTTATCATCAAGTATAATTTGCTTTTTATCACATATCTACTTAGTTTTAAAGTTTGTATAAAACCTATTATAAAAGGGTAATAAGAAAGATAAAGATTTTTTACCTGTAAATTATGGTATGCACCGCTATCTTCAGGGGGAGTTGGTTTACATCTACCGCAACAGAAATTGCAACAGCAGCAACAACAGCAACAACAGTAACAAGCGGTAATTAGTCCACAAAACATGAACAGTGCCTGAAAACAAACAAAATATATGCCTGTAATAAAATATTACAATGTTTACTATTCTTAATCACAAAAAATATACCTATTTTAATACAATTATCAAATTATATCAAAAAATATGCTCAAGATAATATTATCTTACATGTTATCTTACGTTATCTTACATGTCAGAAATATCTTATGCATGAGATGTGTTTTATGCATCTATTTAAAAATAAATCATATATAAAAACATAAATCACACATATATAAATATATGAGAAATATAAGAAAACTTTATTTTAAAAAATTACAAATATAAAATATATGATTATCTTAAAAAGAGATATTGGCCAAATTAATCCATACTCTTACCTTACACCATCCAGAAGTGACAACAAAGTAAGCATTAACGTTTTCTTCTCCAAACTGTTCCGCAACATACAGACCCAGAGATCCATAGTTATCGTATATGTTACGTTTTGTTAGATCTGTCAATATAGCATGTGCCCTATTTATTTCCTTAAACTGTAAATATACCATATAATTACACAATATTGTATTTTTGTACAATTATAAAAAAAATTGTCAATATATCAATATCGTATCAACATAATATATACAAGAAAAAAGAAAAGTTTGCATAATAATATATTTTACTTAAATGCTTAAAATCTATTTTGCAAGAAAACATAGATTTACGAATCTTTAAACTTATTAAAACAAATAAATTGCTTTTATATACATAAAAACTATTTGTAAATATTAAAAAATATATATGCCACTAAAAATTATATATTTACTAAAAATATTTAAATTAGATTATAAATCAGAAAATGACCTTTTCAGCTGCCTCTGGATTATTTGGGTTTTTGTCAGGATGATATTTTAGAGCCAATCTTCTATATGTCTTTTTAATTTCCTCTGAAGTGGCAGTTTTTGGAATTTCCAAAATCTGATAGAGGGAGTCCCCTGCTGTTCTGTAAAAAATAAATAGACATAAATATAAAGATATAAATTAAGTTGTAAATTGCACAATTTTTTAATCAACCTATCGATTGCTAATTGGCTGCACAATAATATTCGTTTATATCGTTAATACTTCGAAATACAGAAGAGTTGTGAATTGACTATTTCAAATTACTTTGCCTTTTAATATTTAAGCTACAATCGCGATATTATTTCGAATATAGAGAAAGTATAAGCGTAGAAAGAAGATAATATCAAAAAGCGAAAAAATTATACATATAAAAATACATACTTGATCAGACATTGTGATAACCTATCAACTGCATTAAATATATACAAATTTACAAAAGCATATTATTTATGTCTCGCATGCTTTTAAAGATTTACAATAAACTTTATTCAATCTAAATAATGTACATTATTTTTTCCGTTTATAAAATCTCTACTTTTAACGTAAATAGATGACAACCGGTAAAGTAAAAGAAAAAAAGTTGTAAAGACTGTATGAATTTCATCGGGACTACTGTTTAGAATTCATTTTCGAAAGAAACAGGTGTATCAATAATCAACGAATCGAGTAATTTTACAGGACAAACGTGACGATAAAAACCGATAAGATGTATAAGCAGCCATCACACAGTTAGAGCATAGGCGTCTTTAGTGTCGCGGCGTATTCTTTACTTACGACATTTTTCTTCTATCCATGGCGAATGATGCTGCACGAGTTTGTCGATCTCAATAATCCAAATGAAACGTTTTTCTACTAGATTTTACGGAACGATACTATGCGAACATTTTTTCCATGTATCGTACGAAAATACGGGCATTCTTTTTAACAGAGATATATCAGAGCATCATCAACACCACACACGAAAGGTACGATTCAATAATTTAGTTCAACTGATCAACGCATATGCACCAAAGCGGCGCTAGGAGAACCCTGACCGTGAGAATGCTCTTTTATCCATAGAGTTTATAAACCTAGAGATACCGTCTGAATAGTTATGGCTGCGGCACTAGATAATACCAAAGCTACCGACCGACCAATCAGCGAACAGCACTAGATAGGACTGTGACATCCCGCCATTTTTTCGAACCTATATTTGTAATAATAATTAAGAAATGCTTTTGCTTATAAAATACAGAACAATTATGTAATCTATTCGTTCTATTTTCAATTATTAGCGATTTTAATTATTGTTTGTCAATTACTTAACATTCTTATTTCATACGCTTTATTTAACTTAGAAATTAAATATACTTTTAGTCTATAACTACGAACTATAAGAAATCCGAGATTTCCCTATTTAACCGCGCTGTGACCAATCAGCGAGCTCTATTTTGGAACTAGCGACGCAAACCAATCAGGCGCCGTCCCTGGAACCGAACTACGCACGTGTAGCGCTCTAGAACTAACCAGCGGTTATCTTATAGAAAAGACCTGCGTGCAAATTTTACCCTTTTCACGATTTTAAGATTTAATTAATATTAAACACTTTAATATAGATTTGGGGATATATGCGCTATCCCTTATGACATCATAGAATATAATAACTCGTTAGAAGCAATTCTAAACAAATAAATAACTATAAAATTCCGAATTCATTTTTATTCTATTTTTAAATAAATAACCAGACAAATAACTTAGATATATTGTCAAAAACAAGTTGTTACGAAATAATTCCATAATTTAAGAAATTAGCGATAAGTTATTAATGCTTATAGTAATTCGCTTTAACAGTCATTATTAATCGAGCTTCTATTACGACAAATGTGAGAAATTATAAAGTCATAATTACCTATTGAACCAATCTTTTTATAAATAATTGAAGATAACCCTCTAAGAACGATCATTGAATTTATGTTAAAGTCTTTCAAGTAAATAACTCAAATAAATAATTTCAATAAATAATAATTATGGCTTTGTAAATAATTAATCTAATTATGTAAACGCTTTACTCTCTAGCTTAATAATCCATTCAGACATTATGCGATGACATAACTACTTATTAAGAATATTCCGCTGTTATACTTTATGGAATAATATTCTGCATATAATAATTTGCAAATAGCTTTTCTTATAAATAATTAGAAGCAATAGTTAAAACTATCTATAGAAATGTCAAATAATTAAAATGAAGTCGCCAGTGATGAATAAAAATATAAAATTTATTAAAATATTCTTATATTTTAATTAAATATTCTAGCCAATCTTGGCTGACATGGTCATGGATGACCTAGAAACTCATTGTTTAAATTTATTAGATTTTACTTTACCGGTCTACTACAGATATGTTGATGATATTTTTGCAATAGCGACGAAGTCCGAAATTATTGAAGTACTTAATGTTTTTAATGGTTACCACCAGCGCTTAAAATTTACACATGAGATTGAAACCAATAGCTCTACTCATTTTCTAGACACCACTGTAATTAAGGTTGAAGGAATTTTGCTGACTAATTGGTATCGAAAACCTACTTTTTCAGGCAGATATCTGAATTTTTATTCGAGCCATCCACTTAAATATAAGATCAATATTATAAAAGGTTTAGTAGACCATGCTTCTTTGCTCTCTGACGATCGCTATCATGACAATAATATTAAAATAATAACTGATATCTTGGTCAATAATTGCTTCCCTAAATCTTTTATAGAGTCACATATTTGTAAGAGAATTAAAACTTTAAAATTTCGTAAGGACTCTACCCACAATACTGACATTTGTTATAAAAAGTTCGACACTTCATCTGTTTTGCCTTTATCTTACATAAAAAACCTAAGCGAAAATTTAAATATCGCGCTTAATAAATGTGGCCTCGAAACAATATATACGATTCCAAAAAGACTTAATAACTTAATTAAGAAAGGTAAAGACAAGATTGATGCTAATCACAAAATGAACCCTACCCTAATTTTTTCCTTTATCCTTTTTTCCTTCATATAAAAGAGAATATTATACATATAATATAATGTGGTATAATATGGCTCCAGGCGAAGGTCCACGTGAAAAAACCTAACGCGCCATTGGTGGTACCTCTTGGGTGGTGTGGAAAATCACCCTTCATTATTTTGTTTACCATTTTAAGCTGTCAACGACACAAACGTATATATGTAGTCAGTATGCGTTGTGTGTCGTAATAGTATCGTAAATATATATGTATACAAAACAGTAAAGTTAAATATATAATTATTATTATATATTATATATTTTTTAAAGCTTCTGTTACTATTAATATTAACGTTATATTACATTAATAAATAATATTTTTCTATTTAAGTATACTTAAAAATAAATATAAAACAGTATACTGTACAATGTACTGCACATATAAAAGCATTTGCATAAGAGAATATATATATATTTAATACAAAAAGGCTGTAAAGAAACATTTAACGCTGTCACGCGCGTATGAAGAAGCGAGAAGCGAGCAGCGTCGTCCGTCGTCTTCGTTACCGGCTTGGTAGGAAGGAGACAGCAAACAATCTATCTGTCCTCCTCTACTACTCGAAGCTAGCCGAAGCACCGAGCTCACACGTACGCGGTTTTCGCTTTGTGTGCGTCATTCTCCCCACCACGGTTGCGTGTTGCTAGCGTGGCCTTTCTGGCATCACTGATTTACATACGTCTCGGTACTCCGTCGATCTATTTTATATGTTAATCACACTTTATAACCTAAGCCTTTTTATGTCAATAAAACTTTTTTTTTCCTCATTTAATTAATTTAGAATAAATTATAATGTTTAAAGGAAATTTTATTTATTTTAATTAATCCCGCTCTTATCTCCTCATCCTGAGATCGCACAAGGTCCCGTCCCGCGTAAAAAAGATTAGATTCTCTTACCGAAAAGGGACCACCGAGCGAATGCCTTACGAACAGAGTAATAGCGACCTTCTCAGTCGTTTACCTGTTCGGGCCCGTTAAAATTCGCTCGACTCGAGGCGCGTGCCGGAAAGCACCTGTTTCGAGAAACGGTAAGTTACGCCCTTCCGTTCAACTACCTTTTCCGAGTCTGGACGTAACAGAACATTGCAGAGACATTAAAAAGCATCCCAGTAATCACAGCGTAATTAGTAACCATCGGTCCACATACGGACATGATTTTAATTGGAAGGAACAAAAAATTTTGCACTGTGAAAAACAGAAAGAAAAGAGAGATTGCTGAGATGATTTTTATAAAAAAATTTAACAACAATATTAATTTTCAAAAAGACAGATAATTTAAATCCGATATATGACACGTTAATACACAGAGTATGATTGCTTGTTGTTTTTTGTTGAAGTCTGTTTTTGTAAAGTTTGTTCCTGTGTCTTTGTAATGTTTGTTTTTTGGACGCGAGACATGGTAATTTTACATACATGTCTTCTGTTTCGATCTTAGTCATATCACGGCTTTTACTTTGACAGCTTGAAAGGTAATGTTCTTATAAGTATCCTGTACATTACATCCCAAATTACGGTTCGTTTCTCATTGTTAATATACAATTTTTCATTAATTTTTATAGCAACACTTGATAAGGGCCCGTACCCAAGGGCCGAAACGTCGTGTAGAAAATTTTTGTATTGGCCAGTCAGGTCGCTTTTTAATAAATTTTATATATCTATAGAAACCTGTAATATGAAATTTGATTAACTCTAAATTCTCATTAAACGACTAAGCTAACAATAAAATATTATTTGATTCCATAAACAAGAGAATTAGATGTCTTAACATTTTATACCAGCTTAGCATTATGAAACATTCAAGGAATAAAATATAAGAGTATTCAGATCAATCGATGCATGTAACCCGATAGAGGGGATGCTGAAAACGGCCGACCCTTGGCATCGATCATGTAATTTCGAGCAAAATTTTTCACTTTTCACTTTTCAGTCAATAATTTCACGTGAACATTTTCACGAATCACTATGCGATTATATAGCTAAATGCGTAAAAACTGAAATTACCAAAAGCGGAGACTAAATCTATAGATTACAAAATTACAGATATCAGCGAAACATAAATGTCTGTCACTTGTAGAATATCTAACTTTATAAACACCATACCTTTAGAAATATAACGTTTCTTGTATCCCACAGCACAGTAGTAACAATATATATTAAAGTTACTAGATTTTAACTTTTCCACCAGCAAATTTGATGGCGAAAAAGTTCACGTAAAAAGTTTTACCTTAGGTTTGTTCTTTATAGCTGAACTTTATGCACTAGTGTACACTAGTGACACCAAAGCGTTCTTTATTGCAGTGCAACATAGCACTGACCCGTTCTTCGTTGCAGTGCAACGAAATTTAGTGCAACAGTTCACTGTACTCGTTGCACTGGGTCTCGAGGAAGAACAGGCAGTGCAAGAACCAATTAAGTTGAGTAATGGCGGCAGATTTAATTTTGTAAATAGTAATAACAAGTAACTACAACCTATTATAAATATTAAAGTAACCTATTAAATATTAAAATAACCTATTTAATATTAAAGTAAGAAACAATTCTCTTAAAATTAAATTATAAATACTGAAAATATACTTCTAATTTTAATTTGAGAAAATCAGGTGATAAAGGGTTAACTTTTATCAAATTCGAAAAAATTTTGAGTTAATAAAAGCTAATTTTGTGTATAAAAGTTTTTTTTATGCTGTTATGTAACAAAATTATATTTATTGTTAATTAAAAGTTGTCATAAATTTACATAGAGAATAGCTGAAAAATAACAACTGAAAGGTACTATGGAGAAAATTAAAGAAGAAACAGCAACTATACGAAGAGATGCAGCTGGAAATATTATAATAAATAAAAATGGTGGTGGCTCATCAATTAGATTTATATTTTATATATATATAAAATACATATATAAATATATAAATATAAATAAATATAATATAAATATAATATAAATATATACAGTGCCTACCAAAAGTTCCGGGCCACCTAAATAATTTTTGAATGGTTTGAAATATTGGATTGAAATTTATAGGGATACAATGGGATCACAAAGTCTATTATTTAACCACAAAAACACCCACCTCCACATCCCCGGGGGCCGGGTGGAGGGGGGAGCAAAAAAATCTTAAATGGCATGTGGGGTTGAGTGAGGGCTCGTTCGAAAGGGCTTTCCGAGACGAAAACAACGCGAGGTCGCCGAGGTCTCTACGATTTTTTTTCGCAGAGTTATGATCATTTGAACATTTCTATTGAGATTTTGCGATAGCGAGGGCCCACCGCGACAACAGAAGAAAGATAAAGCTTCACGCGGGCACGCTCGTTCCTGAGTGTGTGTGTGAGTGTGTGTGTGTGTGTGTGTGTGTGTGTGTGTGTGCGTGCGTGCGTGCGCGTGCGCGTTTTCGGCCAACCAAGGCAAGACCGCTAGCGTGTCCGGCCAACTAAGGCAAGACCGGGATGGGAACACTGGTGTATGTGAAGAAATAAAAACACTAATTATTTTATCAAATGTTCAAATTGATGTCCTTCGACAACTTGGCAGTGTCCTAAGCGAACGTAAAACGTATCGATAACGTTAGTTAAAAAATCGGGTGTGATTGAATTTGAAACGTTCACTATTTTTTCCCGCAGCTCTTCTAAATTTTCGGACCTAGTCTCATAGACCTTTGTTTTCAAATACCCCCAGTAAAAGAAGTCTAATGGGGTCAGATCTGGTGATCTCGGTGGCCATTCTATTGTGCCTCTTCTACCAATCCATCGATTAGTAAAAACATCGTTGAGAATATTTCGAGCTTGCAGAGAAAAATGAGCCGGAGCCCCATCCTGCTGAAACCAAACATTGTAGAAAGCTTCTCCAGCAATATCCTGAATAGCCGGTATCACTTGGTTTCTTAGCAAATTGCAATAATTTTGAGAATTTATGTTTCCTTCAATAAAAAACGGTCCTATAATACGATTAAGCATTATTCCGGCCCAAACGTTAACCTTCTGAGGATACTGCGTGTGACTGTCTCTCATCCAATGCGGATTTTCATCTGCCCAATACCTCAAATTCTGTCGATTTACAGAATTG
>OZ020540.1:7500-76523 GCA_963971435.1 Lasius platythorax
TAACCCTAACCCTAACCCTAACCCTAACCCTAACCCTAACCCTAACCCTAACCCTAACCCTAACCCTAACCCTAACCCTAACCCTAACCCTAACCCTAACCCTAACCCTAACCCTAACCCTAACCCTAACCCTAACCCTAACCCTAACCCTAACCCTAACCCTAACCCTAACCCTAACCCTAACCTACTGGGGGGCTTCGCCCCCTAACCCCCATCGGGGGGGCTACGCCCCCCCGAACCCCCCTTGTATATCCGGAGTAGGGGAAAAAAAAAAAAAAAAAAAAAAAAATTTGAATTAGAATTATAGAATCGTTATAGAAACAATGACATTAATCTAGGTAAACATTTTAACATTCTGTGATTATATTGTGGTTTGTAAGAACTATAAGAGAATACAACAAAATCGCACATCGCTCTCTCGCTTTAAGAGAAAGAGAGGGGTAGAGTTTGGGGAAGTCGGCTCGAATAAGAAACAAAGAGAGAGAGAGTCGAAATGGGACTCTAATACCTTTTAAGATGTAGAGTGAAGGAGTCTGATGCACAGACCCGCACACCTTGCCCTGTAACAGGGGTCGTCGGCAAGGATCGCGATAAAAGTCGAGCGAGGACTCTGTCACCGCTCGGCGGAGTCTGAAGAGGCTGAGCCTGCCTCCGAGAATCCCGTTGATTCTTTTTCACCTTTCGGCTAGCACTATTAATGTTACGAATGAAAGTTTTAAATTCTCTGTACTATAGTCCCCAATTGGACGAAGGTCTACCTTCCTGAACTATTTGTAATGAACGAAGAAACAAACTGAACGTATCACAACAGATTCGTATCCTAAGAGACAACGAGAACAATCGCCAGTAGTGCTCCTTATGCGGAACTCTCGTCGGTAAGGCAGTTACTTTCCTTTACAGTATTGAATGCAAAATTGGACGCGGAATTGGTTTCAGAGTTCCGGGTAGGAATGAATGATTTCGGAGCAGGGTGCAGGGGTGGGTGCAAGGCTGGGTGCAAAGCTGAATGCAGATTGAATGCAAAATTGGAAGCAGGATCAAGTGTAGGTTTTTATGCAGGAATGAGTGCATCCAAAACAAGGTACAAGGCTGTTTGCGAGGCTGAGTGCAGGGCTGTGATCGGATCAAGTGCAGGATTTCATACAAAATTGAGTACAAGATTGGATGCAGGGTTCGGTGCAGAAACGAATGAATGCAGGGAAGGATACAGGGCTGTTTGCAAGGCTGGGTGCAGGTTAATGTGAATTAAAATATTCTTTTTCACTACTATAATTTTAATGCGAATAAAGGAAATTAAAATTTTCTCTCGCTGATATAATTTCTTTTAATGAAAATGAAAATTAAACAGAATTTGAGAATTATTAAAATATTCTCTTATTATGACAAAATTTTAATGCAAATTAATAAGGAATAAATTATTCTCTCTCGCAATTATTTTAATAATAATTAATGAGAATGCGGTATGGATGCGGATTGTATGCGGAATAGATGCGGGATTGGTACAATATGGATGCGGAATCTATGCGTAATAGATGTGGAATTAGTTCAGAATAATACCTATTCTTATATCATATCTTTTTCACATTTCTTTCACACTTCTTTCGCACTTTTTTCGCACCTTTTTTTCACCTCAATCTATTTGATTTTGTCTAAAATTGAATTTTAATTTGCCTAATGTGTCGCCAAGTTTATAGGTATATAAAATTATTTCATCTAATATATTATTCTGCATTCCAGTTTAATGCAGGATATAATTATTTTTTTAGATTTTTGTTATTTTCTGTAGTTGAATCCGATATTCCCATAGAGTTTATATTTCTATAGATGTTTTTCTCTCTTAATATTTTTCTTTTAATTGCGGTTTTCACCGACAGATGGGAAGAGAAAGATATTGTTTAGCGTTCATTGTAAATAGGACGTATCAGGGCTTCTGCACACAGAAATCGCTTATCGCGCGGCAAGAAGTGTGCAGAAGCCATCAAGTGTACATTTGCATGCATGCACTACAGAGACAAACGCTGGTGGATTCGCTTACTAAACTCGGTCAATCTCTTCCTCTCAATATCCCTACACTCCTCTTCAACCTTAAGGTAAAGCTAGTTTTTGTATTTTACAATTTCTTCACTGCGTGTTAACTCAATATTTAATATATGTATAATGAAACAATCTCGCTATTGAGCAAACAATTCTGGAATATTACAAGCAGCAGAACTTTATCTATATACACCTGAAGAACAATATTCAAGATCTTTCTTTCATAAAGACGACTTTCTATATCAAGATAATCTAGTCTACGCTAACAAATTTTTTTTTACATCAAAGGCAAATCTACATCAACGTTGCACGACAACTCTAATTGCCAATTGCTGAACAGTGAAAGGCATCAACACAAAAGTGTATAATAATTAAAGGATAAAATTTCCACCATTGGTTATGGGCCTAAAGTGTGGAAATTATTCACACAGAGCCAATAACACATAGAAGAAAAAAAGTACATTTGCATGCACGCACGCACACAAGTATTCGTTACATTCATACGCCAGAACTTGTACGTATACACACACACCACACACACACGCGCGATCTATATAGAGGTTAGAAATATTCCCTCTCTTAATCAATCGCCAAACACGATTCAGGTTACTAGACGCATATCTAGGTATATTTATATTAGCTCTATAAGTTGCTCAAATTGCCAATTGGCCAATTAAACATTAGGATTTTTTGACTGATTAATCATATTATTTTAAAGTTAATAAATTTTACTGTACATGGTTCACGTAAATAAATAAAAAAAAGACAAAAGTATTATTTTTTATAAATTTTAAAACGCGCAAAAATTGAGAAATTCATAATTATAATTTATATTCATATTTTAAATTGTAAACGTTAAGTATAAAAGTAATTAGGGAAAATAAATTTATGGATAATGTACATTTTTAATTTGTATATAATTGTAAACAGATATGAACAATATTAATAACATAACATGGAAATATAGTGTCAATTAAAGTTAAGTACAGTTGACAGAGTAGTTTGGTTGGTAAACTTCAATCAACTTGAAACGCTTCTTTGGACGCTATCGTTGTTGTTTGCTTCAAACAAGCATTTTATTAGGCGGAAGATTGTTTAATATTTTTGGGATAAGTTTTACAATTCGAGATTACAACAGTAGCGATAAGATAATACTTTATTAATACACATAATATTCTAATTTTTACGGTGTTAAAGTTGCAATTATAAAAATCTAAAAAAATTTTCAAAGGCGACATTTTATATGGTTTAAATAGTTTTAAGAAAAGAGACAATTCTCGTGGAGATTTCTTTTTTTATATCTTTGACGTTTGTAGTTTTCTTTTAAGCGGACACTTCGCTAGCCGCACATTTATCGTACATTGCATCAAGAACTTGGGTAAACTTGAGATGACGTTCTTCAGGGGCGACAGTGGCACCGCGGCTGCCCCACAAAAACTTAATATGGAATTCGGTCCGAAAGGCGTCCGACAGTAACTCATCGCTTCTGCAACCTTCCAAGGCGATTTCCGCGTTTCTGCGAAAAAGTGGCAAACTTTCGGCTAGCTTGCGAGCTGCTTCGAGATGCGACCAGACAATCGACAGACCGCAATCGGGCGCCGAATTTTCCCATGATGAAAGAATTGCTGCCGCGAGTCCGGAAGGCGCCACAGTGCCTGTGAACAAGCAAAAGTTATTCTAACATTTAAAGGTAGAAGAAAAGAGTGGTAGCCTAATAATATTTTAGTATAACATAATATTATAATAATCGATTGGACAACGAAAAATGGACAAAAAAAATACAAGAAAATAGAAATTACGATGTATAAAATAAATATATAATATACTTTGGTAATTAATCAATTATTTAATTTGTTTTCTTTTCTTGAGATCATTTTAATGAAGTTTTATTTTTTATAAATACCTAAAACATCTTCGGGACTGCGTTCTCCGAGTAACGCGATTGGTAGCAAATGTGGCAGTGTCGTATTAGGTGCCTGCGGATTGGTACATTCGTTCATAGCCCGCAAAGTAGGCCTTAGTTTTGCTTCGAAACTAAAAGCTTCATCTGTATGTTTTTGTCTTAGCAGATGCCATGTATTAGCCAGCCTTTGAATTTGCGGTAAGCACAGGCCGAGCATTACGCCACAGAAACCGTACAGATTGCCGAGTGCGGTTTTGGTATCAATCGCCACTTTGATCCATTTGCTAATGGTGGCCGCCCTTTCTGCAATATTAACAATTATCATTTCTTCAAGTTTCATGCAAAAGATTAAATGCTTCGATTTTTTTCGTAATTTATTCTATATAAACGTTAAGTTGCTGTCTCGTGCTCGCTCTTTCCCCTCTTTCTCTCTCTCTCTCTCTCTCTCCCTCTCTTTTACTTCTACAACTCAAAATATAATGTCAAAACTAAATAGGAATAATTGGCACATTTCATTACCTATAGCCGTGGCTCCAGCCAGCACAGTGACTGCCACCAGCAGTTTTAAACATTCCGATCTCTCGATCAGATCCATCCTAGCTTGTCTACCATGAGGTAGAGTCGCCAGCTCGATACCACTTAATCCAGTTCTATTTCCGGATCCTGGTTCAAGTGCCACTTCGAGATCAATTTTTGTGAGATGGGAAGCAAGTACTCTTGGTGCCGAGTCTAATAACATTCCTGAGACTCCCCTCAAGGCTATCGGATCCAGAGGTCTGTGTTCACCAGCCGGTAAGAGCAGTGTGGTAAAGCCCTCGATATCGAGCATTGTGGTAATTTCTAGAGACGGCGCGGCTACCACCAACTGCTCCTCTGCAGTTAACTCGTACTCGCTGCCATTGTTGCCATTAATGCCATCGTTACTGGTGTTATAATGGCTGCGTATCACCACACCCTTGATTGGCACTGAGGCGGAAGGATTGTTGGCGCCACCAGAGTTGTTGGTCTCAAACTCACTATCTCCCGATCCATTTCCGCTATCGCTGCCAGAGGCCTGATAGCTTTGATGATGATGATGATGATGATGATGATGATGGTGATGATGATGATGTTGATGACTTGGTACATAGGGCACTCTGGGAGGCTTGGGTGGCGCCGTACCCAGAGTGTTCTGCAGATTTAAACTTGATAATTGTTGTTGTTGCTGCTGCAGTGCTGGATCAGAGATTACTCGAATAATCTTCTGCCGACCCAAAGATAGAGAACACGAGGGCGGCTGGCTCTGGATCGACGGTATTCGTGGTAAAGTACTAGACTGGACAGGTAACTGCGGACCTGTTTGTTGATTATCCTCTCGAACGACATGTTGATCGGGATTGTGGTGCTGAGCGGTCAGAGAGTGGCTGCGTTGCTGTTTCTTGGGCAGACGAGGCGGCGAACCAGTGGTCAAAGAGGACGAAGGACTAGAGCAGTGCTGATTGTTTGTGGTTCCCGCAATGCACGTCAATGGAACCGATCTGGGTCTTGGATTAATGATACGTGCCCCACTGGCCTGGCTGATTGGCCGGCCACTGCCGACGTAGAAGGTTATCAAATCGGCAACTGTATCGAAGGCCTCATCTTCAAACTGATATTGCGCCCTCTCATAAACCGTGTCGGGCTGAATCACAACCTATCGAAGAAAATCAGATTTTAACTTTTATAAGATAATGTGAACTTAAAGTGTTTTAAGCGAATTTGTTCTTTCTGTTGACAAATAACCAAACTATAATGTGTATTTATTACACTTTTTATTAATCTTTTTATTTTTACATTGTTCATAACTACATAATTATCGATAAATTTTCAATGAATAACTATAAAATTGAGTATTCTTATTTAGTTTTCTATACGTATAATGCATAATTAATCATGCAATTGCATAATGCATATCACGCAATTATTAAAGAATTAAGGAATTCACACAAAACCGTACATGATTTTGTCATTCACGTTTCTAGACGATGGGAATAAGCAGCATAAATAAACGTTTTATAATACCAATATAAAAATATTTTAATATAAGCGAATTTATGGACATCGTATATAGATTGCGTTAATTTCTTAAAGGCATAATATAATTACAATAAAAATAATTGTTAGTTAAATTGTAATTATTTTTTATATTTTCAAAGATTTCTCTTTAAACATTTAAAACTATTATTAGAATAGTTAAACAAATAAATATTTTATATTACATTTATGAAAAAATTGTATTCTATTTTTCTGGAATTTTATTATACAGGGTGTCCAATTTTAATCTATCACCCCTCGTAACTTTGTAGGGAGTAGTCGTAGAGAAGAATGTTTCATACAAAAGTTTTTTGACTTCGAAAGGGACATAAAATTGTGTTATTGATTTGATAGTCGTTTGAATATCACATGAATGTCACCTTCAATTTCTTAAATGGAAACCCCCATTTTTCAATGCATATTCTTGTAGCTTATCTCGAGAGCTTTTCAAAACACTATAATTAAGTTATTTTTCATTAAGTGCTTTTCGAGTTACAAGGCTTGAAATTTACAGCATTTTGACATAAAATACAAAATATCTTGTAAAACATTCAGTTTGCGGTAATCTTACCTTGATACTTTTATGCATAGAATAATGGGACCAATTAATTGGTGTAAAAAAAACAGTTGCTTTTAAGAAAAAGTATGTAATTTGCAGCTGCATACTTTTTTTGAAAGCAACTATGTTTTTCTGTGGTCTCATTATTCTATGCATAAAAGTATTAAGGTAAGATTACCGAAAACTAAATGTTTTACAAGATATTTTGTATTTTATGTCAAAATACTGTAAACTTCAAGTCTTGTAACTCGAAAAGTACTTAATGAAAAATAACTTAATTATAGTGTTTTGAAAAGCTCTCGAAATGAGCTACAAGAATATGCATTAAAAATAGAAGTTTCCATTTAAGAAATTGAAAGTGACATTCATGTGATCTTCAAACAATTATCCAAAGTCAAACTAATAACACCATTTTATGTCCCTTTCGAAGTTAAAAAATTTTTGTATGAAACATTTTTCTTTACGATCGCTCCCTGCAAAGTTACGAGGGGTGATAGATTAAAATTCACCCTGTATTACACCCTGTAAAATAATAAAATTTTTTTATCGCTTTATATACTGGCTTTAATATATTGACTTTAAGGTATCTGGCTTTTCTCTATAACCATAGTAGATAAAAGTTAGAAAAAATAAGTTAAAAGTTAGAAAAAATAAAATTTTTTTCTGCTAATTAGTATTTGTGCATGTCACAACTTTTTTTTAATAGATAGATCAAATAATAAAATATATCAGACTTTTCTTTCAGTCTTATTTCCTCGAATTTAATTATTAATCACAATTTACCCTATTAATGACAAAATGAAGCGGTTGGCCTTTCCAGCGCACGGTCAGAACGTAGTTGCCGGGCTGAGAGGCGCAATCGCGCACTAAAAAGTCCCCGTCATTTGGCACTTCTACTTCTGCACCTTTTCGACCACCGCGCAATGTACTGCCATGGTACCAAGCGTGTGATCGCAGATCTCGTGGATCGAGAAGCCGCAATTCTCTTTCTAATAGCTTACGAGTGGATTCTTCAGGTGGCTCCTACGAAAATAAAAAAAATTTTGACGTTATTCATGTTTCTCGTTTTCAGTAGTTCACTTGAGGCATTTGAATGCTTTAAATGCTTCAAAATATTTGTAGCGCCAATTAGACCACACTTTTAATTAAATTAAAACACGCATTTGTTAGTATATTCCCAGAAAAAATCCATATATAATCAAATATAAATATACATATACATATAATTATATGTCGCATACAATATATAAATAAAAATAAATTTTACTTTGTTTCAAACATATGTCTAAATTGTTTTTTGTGTGTGTGTGTGCGTGTGTGTGTGTGTGTGTGTGTGTGTGTGTCTAAATTATACTTTTGGAAAGAAGAAAAGTATACGGTGAATCAATCGTTTAAACTTCCCGAATCTTTCAATTTAAATTTTCTGGACTTCTTTTATAATAATGTATTTGTATTTTAAAAATTTATTGTATTTAATATCATCAATAAATAATGTGCAAAAATTAGCAAATTGCAGCAAGTAGATAATGTCTGTTATATGATGTAAACAAAGACAAAAGAATTTTTCAAAAAAATCCGAAATTGTGTGAGAGAAAAATGTGAAGCAAAATAAAAGAAAAATACTTTAAACATTTTTTGTAAATATTAAATTAAAAATATGATAAAATAAATATTTTATTTCTGCGCAAGTAACAGACAATTTATTTTTATTACTATAACCGTAAATTATTTCCATCTTTAACAAAATCAACTTTCTAATTAATGTCAATTAAGTACTTTAAATTCAATTTAGTGACTACTACACATTCTCTAAATCTCGAGCTTATTTTAACTTTTATTTTATATATAAATCATTATTATTTTGAATTCAATGAATTAATATCATGTCGGCATCTTTTCGTATCCTTAATTAATTACTCGGAATGATAGAAGAGATGATAGTATATCGCGCGAACGTTCTGCGTAAGACAATTGTAGCAATCAAGGCACACACACACATACAGGAAGGAAACGGGACTTGCAGTCAAGCGAAGATTGGCTTAACAAAAGCAGCCTTCAGCTCTTCGTCACATGGTCATGGATAGTTTGTTACTCGCGTCATCGACGTACCGTATCAACTAGCTCAGTTATCACATAATCCATCATTGCTTGTGCTTAAGTATTGTTTCTTTCATATCGCGCTACACACAAAAAGACAGTGTTGTCATTTTAATAATTGAGATCTATAATTATACGTTTGCACGAATATATATGGGACTTTGCATCTTCTATATATATATATATATATATATATATATATATATATATATATATATATATATATACAGAGAGAGAGAGAGAGAGAGAGAGAGAGAGAGAGAACCTTTTATCTTTTAAATAATATTAATATTTAGAAATTCACGATTTAAAAGTAATTTAGATAGGTAACAATTGAAAAAACTGAAATATTGTAACGAGCAATAATATTGTAAAAAATATTGTCAATAATTTCGTAAAAAGAATAATTCCAAAAATTTTCAAAACATTCATTCAGGTAAAAAGTGGCATCCTACGCGATAAAATGTGTACACGCGGGCGGTTAATTAAATTAATCAAATTATATATAACTGATCTTTATATTTATCTTTTTTACTGTATCAAGATCAATCTTGCCAAATAAATTAATCTAATTACTCCAACTTTTCTAAATTTAATTTTTGGATTTAATTAATTCAATACCATTTCCTTCAATAACAATCAAAATTTATAATAAATAAAAAACAATCGTCTGTATACAATCGAGTACTCACCATCGGCAGAGACAAATTGTTGTTGCTCTCGGGTGCCTTCGTCGACGGCGATTCACTTCGAGGACATATGTAGCGATTCTCCTTTGCGTCGCTGTCTTCCTCCGGTGTCCTGTGATCAGAACGAAATCTTTAATCTCTCACATTTCGTAGCCGTGTAATTTGTTTTCGTCCTTTGATGAAGTTCTCGCTCGTGAATTGCGATTTCTCCTAAAAGGATAACTCTATGCGACGCTTCGAACGGGCAGATAGAATTTGTCTGTACTCTCGATTCTCAGAGCACGCGCACGCACCCCACTGACCAGCGCGAGCTTACACAACTCGAGCTGCAGGTCCGTATTTTCGCAAGGTATTACAAGGGTACCATCGGATAATATTAATAGATTATGTGAAAAACGTACGAAGAAGAATGAGACGGGATAAAGAAAGATTAATTGCATGCCAAAGAAAATATTTTCTTCTTGTTTTTCTTCTTTGCCCGCGTGTCTACCAGCACTTATCGCATAAGCTCAAAAATTTGTCAGAGCTCGTCTTGCATGGTACACCGCAAAAGAAAAGAGCCGTGGTGGATAATAAGTGCGTAGAATATAATAATTGTGTGTATTGAAATGGGAGTAATTCGCAGCTTTTCTGTTAAATTGCCATCGTTTATAATATAGTATTTCAAATTTGCAAATAGTTTATTCTCCACTTAATGCGACATATAAACATATTAATAATATTATAATATAATTTTGCATTATATTTAATTCACGTATAAAAATAAATAAAAAGTTAATACGTACACATCATTTATCATTTACGCAACAATAACTACCACCATTTCTACGCATCTGTGAACCCTTGATTATACGCCACTGCGATGTTATCGCCCTCGTTGTTTTCACCCGCTCTGGTTCTACTTGTTCCTTTTCTCCTTTTCTGTCAAAGCGAGCGATTTTGACAAACGACGGATCTCCAAATACATACATATCGAGATTAGATGCTTCTCAAGCTGTGTCTCGCATCGTAAGACGCAAGAATTGAGTAAAAAATGTACCATTCCCTTTTTACGCTTTCGAATGGGTTATTCCGTCAATATGGGGGTTATTGATCTTCTCGGATAAGGAGCTCTGTAAGGGGAGAAGAGAGGGTGCGGCCAAGGTGCGCTTGCGTCATCCGAAAACGTTCGATAAGCAACATCGAGGTGCATTTTTGGTCAATGTTGCACTTGCTTGCATAGAGAAAATAATTTCAAAGAGAGAGAGAGAGAGAGAGAGAGAGAGAGAGAGAGAGAGAGCGAGCACATGATTTTTTATCAATTTTATTTATTTTAAATTTTAGCAATTTTATTTATTTTAAATTTCTATTCCCATCGTAATTGAAAATGTCCAATCTCTCTCTCTCTCTCTCTCTCTCTCTCACTCTCTCTCTGCGGTAATTAGATGTCGTGAAAAGAGAGAGAGAGAGAAACTATAATGTATATTTGCATATATTATATTGCATTCTAATAATATGATAAATATAGATAAGAATTATGTATGTAAATAAAATAGAAATAAATTATAAGATTCTACACAATATTTATCAGTTTTCAAGATAAATAAATATGTATGACAACAAGAGAGCGCAATTAAAATAACGAAGAATAGAAAAAGACTATGCATAGTTAGTCGCAAAAGTAGCAGACTCGGAAAAGAAAGACTGCGTATTTTTCTATGTTATAATAAAGCTATGTTACATAATGTCATCTCTATAGAATCTTTTGTTCATAGATGTAATATTTGTGAAGATTTTACTGTGCTACGTGGATTTTACTACTAAATTGCTGCCGTGCTGCATTTGCTTTATCTCAAAACTTTATTTCGAAAATTGTCGAGCAATACGTACATGTATCTCATGAACGTTTATCATCAACAATATTGTTTCAAGTTTTCATATTGAAATTGAATATAATCTTGTTTGAATTACCGAGATTAATCGTGAGAAAATTTTTCAAAAATGATAGATAAGTTTCTTTTATTCATCAATTATTATAATGCTTGAAGTTAGAATGGCATAAATACTTTTCTCTTGAAAATGAATGAATGATACCGAGATCACGACACATTTTTCAATGACAGGTGGCCGCTTAATTTTCCGGTTATAGTTTTCAGATTTAACGAAATTCTCGCATTTATTGACTGTCGTATACGAGGCAAATACGTCTCGTATTTTAAAGGCAACGATCTAGGAAAACCGGTTCGAGGGAACCGCCAGTTCTATTATATTCCTGTACTATTATATTTCGATACCGTACTCTCGAAAGAATAATTCATAAGTTATAACTTTAAGTTTTCGATTTTAGCTAGAAGCCATCCCTCTCACGCAGTATCTAATTCTTTATTAACATTCATTTAATGATGCTTTACATCCCATAGCCCTTTTCTCTTATTTGATATGCCATAGGTTAATTCTTTGAACCCATGAATCCAAAAAGATAAAAGAAATCGGTAAAATTTAATAAATTAAAATATTATATAATCAAGAATACTATAAAATTAGGCATTTTATAATATATTTTAAATGTATTTCCGTCAATTTATTGACATTAAATCAAGCTTCGGCAAGACTTTAAACTTTTAAAACATAATTTTTTTTCTCTAAAAATATCTGTCCCATTTGAAAAGCAACACCAGTCTTTTTTTCCTTCTTACAACTTATTTGCCAATATTCTGTTTTCAGTTTCCGTAGAAACTTTCAAAAGTTACTGTAGCCAATGGCATATTATATACATATAGTTACATAGTTTTGCATCATGTACTTAAATTTGTAAAACTACAAATTTCTAAGTGCAAATATATGTATATACATATGTATATACACACACACACACACACACACACATACATATATATATAGAGAGAGAGGGGGTGGGGAGAGAGAGAGAGAGAGAGAGAGAGAGAGAGAGAGAGAGAGAGAGAGAGAGAGAGAGAGAGAGAGAGAGAGAGAGAGAGAGAGAGAGACTAATTCTTTTTATCATAAAAAATTGTCATTTTCAAGTTGTATTATTTTCTCAGTAAAAATAATGTAGCTTTTGAAAACATCTTAAATATTAAATATTGTACACATATACACACAGAGAAAATGAGAGCGAGAAAGCGAGAGAGAGAGAGAGAGAGAGAGAGAGAGAAAGTTATAATTGTACAAACAGATGTGTAATATGTATTTTGTGCTACCAAAAACGTTGAAATTTGAAAATTGTCCAGTTTTCGAACCTTTGTAGCCATGTAACACATCTCTCTCAATGTCTCTGCTGTCACAGATATTTTAAAGCATTATGTCGATATTTTGATAATTTACACATACGTACCTTGGACTATTCCTAGAGAGATTGTTAGGTGACGGCGTCACGATCAAACTTGGTTCCTTCTGAATGCTCACTTCCGGTTGTAGATGTATCGTGTGTCTCTTTTGCCGAAGATCTTTACACGAATTCAATGAGGCAAGGCCATTTCGTTTGCGTCTTCGGCCACTGGTGCCTAGGTTCTGCAGTGTATTCATAGATGGGAATCGAAAGCTCCATGCTATACCTGAATATGTCGCAAAAAAATTTACATGTGAAAATTATTGCACCTTTAATCGAATTATAATAAATTAATGTATGCATGCAACACATAAACGCGAGTATTCAAAAGTAAGCAATAAATTTTAAAACTGCAAAGTTATAAATTTATTAATAAATAATAATAAATGACTTTTAATTTGATATTAATGGCACTGATAATTATGTACTTGATGATATTTAGTGTAACCTTAAATAAAAACAATTTTTACACAAATTCAGAACGAGGTGCATATTTTATTGTGTAATACATCTTTTCTCATTAAATTTTTCACTTATTTATTAGTATCATTCTCCTACTTGTTAAGATTCTCATTTTACGACTTGTAATGTTTTGATTTTCAATCATTATGCGACTTTACGGTATATAATTACACAAATTACCCGACTGATATTTTCACGCATATCGCTATAAATCTTTGCTTAACAAAATTTGCATAAAAAATATGTAAATTCCGATCAGTCTCACGCATGTTTGCGCCGTTTCTTAATTTTGCTAATTTTATTCTCACAGCTGTTACATTTACATTGTACAATTTTGCACGACAATAATGCGTGACTGTTGTAATTTTTTTTTTTATTTGTTTGAGTCACCTGTAATATTTAGCACTTTAAATTTTGAAATAAGTATTGAAAGACCAACACAGTCGCGACCGGATTACTACTTGCAATAGATTAAATGCGTTTCACATTTTCGTGATTATGAACGCATGTATAAACGGCTTGGATCAAACTTGGTTTCAATGTACCACGGACATGGAACCCCTTTGCCTCTCGATAACTTGTTCGCGTTTGAAAAAGCGAAGTAATGGAATGCAGGTGTGTAGGATCGTTTGTTTCTTTCTTTTTATCATACGTTTTATCTACACTTCGCTATCTCTTTTTCTCGCATTTACATTTATTGCATATTACATTTATCTGTACGTTTCTTTCTTTTTATGAATCGCTTCATCTATCTAGGAATGAATACGATAATACCTAGCGACAGTGATAACATTGTTCTTTGTCAAATATAAATATTTGTACGTATACGTATATGTATGCAATGTTTAATAAAAAGATGATATATTTATTAAAAAATAAGAATGCAATTCTAACGCAATTTTGCTGTTGCAAAACTAGAAAATTATGAATTTTGATCTTTATGAAAACTACAAAGATAAAATAATTGTGATTTTAAAGCTAAATAATTTTTCTCTAATTTTATGGCATGCTAGAATACTTCGCTTGAAATATCTATCGCATTTAATAAATGAATTCTCGTAACACAGTGATACAGATTAAGTAAGATAAAAACTTATTGAAAAATAAAATGTATAATTTGTTCTTTGTGTTTTTAAGCTATATTCTTCATTAATTTTTATAATAATTTTAATATACCGACGATATAAATTTCATGCTGGTTTTTAACAATGATTCATAATAACTGTATGTATCGATTCAGCAGTGACAAAAACATTACTTATGTTGTATGTGCATTGTTGCGTGCAGGATTTACGTAACGTTTATACAATTTACGTTACGTTTTACGTTATGAACGCCGTTCTCTCGGTTTCCCTCGACTATTGTAAGATCGTATGGAGGTGGGGATGGAGAGATTAAGCAGAGTGCACACACGTGTCCTCACAACCCGATCCGCACGCATACATCATCATCGATAAATGCGACGTGCGCGACATCGCCTTTCCCTCGTCAATGACACACCATCAGAAACTCGACTACATATAAACTCGACGCACTAATACAATTGCAGTTTTATACTTATTATTATTAATTAAACAATATCTTCTATATGAAAGAAATGCCTGTATAATATTGAAAAAATTCAAATTGATTTTCTCATTTTGTTACAAATACGCACCTCATTCAGTCAAAACTTTCTACAGGATGTCGCAGGCGCACCGCCTATCGGTATTTCCTATCGAAAGAAAAGACCGCGGTGAACTCGAGACAATCTATAGATGTGAATAATAATATGAAGGAAAGAAACGTGGTATTATATGAAACATGTAGAGAAAATGCGCACTGACTCTGACTTCTCCGCGATTTCAATTTGCTGGCGGTTTTGCCCATTTTCCCGCCAATCGCATGCGGGATCCAACGGTTTCCTAATCACGTCGCAAGAATTTCCGCAGACAAATTCAATCCAAGGTGCACTGAAGCAAACGAAATGGCCACAGCTCGGACGCACTAACACAGCACGGCTGCAGCACCGTGCGACGCGGTCTGACCGCAGCATAATGCGATACCGAACTAACTGAGCGCAAACACACTAGAAGAAGGGACCAGACCGACCGACCGACCGTCCGTCTGTCCGGCCGATCGACCGATACGCAAGTGGCGCTCACAGCGTGAGGAAGGTTTCAAGGTGCGGGAAAAGCTGACAGAATGAGATAGAGAAAGAAAAAGAAAAAGAATGTAAAGTATAAATGAGTTTTGAAAGAGTAATAATGTATATACAATGCGAAAAGAGAAGGAAAGAATGAGAAGAACGAATGATGACAGATGCCCATTGTTTAACCAATGATAATATCCTCGCTATTGGTCGCATGATAATATAATACGATAATATTTGTACGATAGTACAATATGACCTTCGACTATCTAGACACTTGTATATTTTTTTTATATATTAAAGTCAAACGGACATAAAAATCCAAAAGAGTGTTTTAAACTTTTAATATTTTTATAAATTTATAGTTACAGCATTATTCAAAATTCAAGGTGATTTTCGAATAAGCTCTTTAATTCAGACTCACTTTTAATCTTTTTGAAGTATAGCTGATAGCGCGTGATTGAACAAATATGTATGGAATTATTTTTTTCTTCAACAGAATGTACAAAAACTTAGAACAGATCAGAGATATCTACCAAAACGGATATTAGATGAAGCGGAATTTTTTGCCAACAGACTCTCATACAATTAAACAAATAAATTAAATTTAACCAATCAATATTAGCGTTTAATTTATTTGTTCAATTGTATGAGTCTGTTGGCAAGAAATTCCGCTTCATTTAATATCGAATATTGAATGTTACAAAACTTGCCTATATTATAATAAACAAAATTTAAACAAATATTTAAAAGTATTCAAAATATCTAGTAAAATTTCTTTCATATTTTCTTGAACAGCCTACTCTAATTCTGACCAGAGATTATGATCCATTTCGGACTTGTGTACCGGATTTCGCTAATTTACGTCAGTTGTGTGTGTGTGTGTGTGTGTGTGTGTGTGTGTGTGTGTGTGTGTGTGTGTGTGTGTGTGTGTGTGTGTGTGTGTGTGTGTGTGTGTGTGTGTGTGTGTGTCGTCATATATCTTATTTATAAAGTCCATGAAAAGAAGAGAATAAAGTGATGGATTATGTTAAGCTGAAGATAGACAAGATTGATAGTGTAAATGTAAAATAAAAAATTGCTATTCTTGATATTATAAATTACACGTCGCTATCTTTACTACAAGCGACTGTTGGTAGCCAATACTTTAAAATAATGTATATTTGACGCATATGCAAATATAAGGTTGGAAAATATTTTGAGTGCATTTAAAAAAAATGTATATAAATTTATATAAATACCATATACACACACACACACACACACACTTATGTTTAAATTGTAAAAATTATATTAAAAAATATTCTATCGACAAACGGTAACGCTCTTGATAATCATCCTAATAGAAATTAACTGATGCATCAATTCCTAATACAACAAAAAGCTGTGTAGCTCGGTACCTATCAAGAGATAATATAAAGAATTGTTATAAACATAACATTTCAAATCGAACAGAGACAATAGCTTAATTGATAATTAAAGAATTTATATTTAGAACGGAAATACGGCAAATTTGAGAATAATTTAATTTGTTAGATTTTAGTCCAAACAGAATCATACCGCTTAGGCCTTGTTTATTGGTGCTATCAGAATTTGTCAGAATACATCGAGTTTTACAGTCAATATTCTCTATATAGCGATTTCTTTATAGCGGTTTCATATATTATTCACTTTCTCTGTACAACATATACATACACAGAATAAATATTTTGCATACACATGTTGACTAGATCTTACAATGTCACTTTACCTAGTTTTCAAAAGATCAATTTAATGCAAGAACAGTTTCAAGTCGCGAATTCTTATATTAACGGATACACTTGCTAAACAAATTGCACCTAATTATAAACAAATTGACATTTTTATCGACTTTAGTTGACCTCTTCTTTCTCCTCCCCCTTTCTCTTCTCTTCTTCCTCTCTCCAATTCTCTTCAGTAATTTATTCAAAAATATAATTAATTGACAGTTCTATCCTAATATACGATGTCGACATTCTTTTTTGCAGATTTGATTGGTTGTTGACATTCTTTTTTGCAGATTTTAACTGTAGTCTGATTTATTATAATTCCCGAATTCAGTGCAAAGTTATGGTCCAATACGCAAAAGATGCGCATTCCTTCAATTACATCGATTTACAAATGTCTATTTGAATATATCGGCGATTACATAAATATCTGTATCAGGTAGACTCACTATATAATACTTTGAAATATTTACAGACGGATGAAGTATTGAGAATGACATAAAAGTATAAATGGCATTTGACTGACTCTGAGACTTGGTAACTTAAATATTTTCTGCTGGAAATTAAGTATGTGTATGCGTGTGTACGTGTAAGAAAAATCGTATTTATCCAACCAAATCTTTACTCCAGAAAAGACAAAACTTCGAATGTGTTAGATTAATCTGTAGATGAAGAGTCTAAAGAATAGTTTATTTACACCCCATATATCATTTTTTGTGCTTCGAGTAACTATTGTAATAATGCTAGTTCTTTCATTTCTTAGATTATATGTGTGTATATATATATATATATATATATATATATATATATATATATATGTATATATAACCCGAGGAATAAAAGAACTAGCATTTTTATTTGATATATATATAGGATATACATATGTGTGATCACACAACATACTTTATTTTCAGAATGTTTAAAAATAATTTATAAATCTCACAAGTCGAGTAATATTCCCAGATTAAAAGAATAATTAATAATTTGTCTATGCAATTGTGTTATTTTATATGGCAATGAATAACTTTGTCCAACAATAAGGCTAATCGGAAGCTCTGATTGTGTGTTAAGCAGTCACTTCGACTTTCCTCGCGTTCTCTCTAGTCGATTCACTATTTTTCTTGTATCTTAAAGATTGCATATACTCTTTATTTATTATCTTTTAGCTTTTCTCTGTATACATACATATACGCACGTATGCATACACGCCACACGTACGCACACACGTGCATACACACATACGCACACACGCACGTACAAGAGAGAGAGAGAGAGAGAGAGAGAAAGAGAGAGAGATGTATACTCAAATTATAAATGAGTCAACAAACGGTGTGCAATAGCTCCGAATGTTTTCGCCTGCGTTTCAACTTTTCAAATGGAGAACCGCCTCATCATAAAATCATTTGCATCTGCATTAGAAAATTCACGCAAATGTGCAAAAATTGATTGTTCCGAAAACAAATATTTTCATTAAAATAAAATAAATTATATCTCAACAAGGTAAAACTTATATTCAGAATAATAAATAAAGTTAACAAAAGATAATTTATTATACCAAAATTCATACTGAAATCTGCTGTAAAATATGCAAATATTTAGCATTTAAAGAAAAAATATGCAATGTAGAACATGTCATTATATGTAATTCTTAGATATTTCTCTCTTCATAGAGAGAATTTTTTAAATATCTCTCGTCTTCATAATTTTCTTCTCTCCCGATTCTGTTATTTTACTTTTTCTTATATTAATTTTATAAAGAGTAAATAAACACAATCTCTCTGTATATAACATATTTCTAGTAAAAGAACTAATTATGTGTAAAATGTTTCGTTGTTTTTTTTGTAATGTTTCGAAATTATTTTAAAACACAATGGGCTCTCTTTAGAGAAAAGCATGCCCTCGCATGCGTACTTACATGGTTGATTGACATTGAATATTTACGTTGATTTTACATTGAATATTTAAAGCTTAAGAAAATTGTAATTAAAATATAAATATTTCGGAAATTATATGCTATATAAAAAATAACGTACGGCAAAATTATGTATTTAAACTGCAGAACTGTATCTCAGCATAAATGTCTCCCTTTTGCTGCAAAATACAAAAAATGATTTTTATAAAAACAAATATAACCAGGTACTGTATTATATTTTGTTGTAATTATTCGATTACTGTCTCACTACTTTGTCCATCATGGATTTACATTAACATTGTGGCCTCATTCGTGGGCTTGATCTAGAATACTTTCATGTGTTTCATGAGTTTCGATTTTCTCGAACATATTTACTTCACAGAAAAAATCACTACTTTTAGAATTGTAAGTTACTTAACTATTCTCTCCTCGATAGGAGGTAAGAAATTTTTGCGCTCTTTAACACTCATTTCTCTAAGAAGAACCTTACAAAGGATTATATTCTTTTCTGCGCGAGTACTAATGTGAAAAACGCTCTGCAACAATATCCTCTTTGATGATAAATTTTCGTTTTTAAGCATTCACATGGCATAGTACAGCCGAATGCATTAATAATGTGCGTTTATATTTAACATAAAAATTTCTCTGTCACATATATCTTAAGAAGAAAAGAATATCTTTTCGTAATTATATAGGTCAACTGCTCGCGAAAAGAACGAAAAGAATCAGAGAGTCGCGTACAATAAGACATCTTTATAAATACGTTGGATATTAAAATGCATTTGAATATATACGCGTTAAAATCTTAATATGTACAATAGTATACGTACTGCCAAAACTTTCTTCTTAAAAAATAGACTAAAAATGTCCCACTCTAGACGAATAAGTCTATAATGTTGAAAATGATCGAGAAATAGGCATCAAGAAATAGGCCGACTATTATATTACATATAAATTGTATGTTTCGATTTGCTATGCGGATATATGCTTAACGCCATATAAAGTAATTTGTAGAGCCATTAATGTAATTTTTCCGTTACAAATGTAATGCACAATACAACAAAAATACCAAAAAAATTCTTAAAAATACATATACATTTCAAGCATATAATCCGGCTTGAAGCAATTTTAATGTAAGATAATCTTCACAACCAAAATTTTGATTTTCTGTGTGTGTGTGTGTGTGTGTGTGTGTGTGTGTATGTGTGTGTGTGTGTGTGTGTGTGTGTGTGTGTGTGTGTGTATGTGTGTAACATCCTATTATGTGCCAATACATTGGCCGATTATGAAGCTGGCATATTGCGCGCATGTGCAGACTATGTGTACACAAACTACTTTATAAATTACATTTTTCATATTCTTGTATAAATTTCTTTATATACCACTTTATATACCACGTGTAATATGCTAAAACATTAATGCCAATCATAGAGCATATATTTGTTAAATAAAGTTGACATAATTAGTTTTTCGAGATCATTTAAGTAGCATTGTATCTGTTTTCTTGTATTTTGTTTTCTTCAAACCCAAGAGAAAAATATCCAAGTATTGTAGAAATATATATGAGAATATATATTGCAAAATTATGAAATATATATCATCGTCAGACTTTCAAATAATGACAGTTCGAAAAGCAATAATATTGAAGCGATCAAAGCATCATATCCATTCTTCCACGTTCATTATAGCTCTATTGTAAAACTCCAATTGGAATGAACGCAACGCAATTGACAGTAATAAAGCGCACGCCAATAATCAACGTGCTCTCTCTACAATTAGTCTTTACGAGCCAGTCACAATAAAAATAAATGACTCCCGTTGAGAATACCAACATGGTTGTCACAAATGTTGAAAATAATTTTGCGAACATCACATTTTTGCAAACGGTCAATGTGATTTTCCGCAATATATGTAGTACAATTATAGACAGTTACACGCACAGTTTATATCGAGTGCTGGGAAAATAAGAGCAAAGAAGACATTTGAAATATCTAGGGCTCTAGGGTAAGTAATTTAAACTTATTAAGTATTGCAGCACAGCAATAGAAAATTTTCAATCTTCTTTCCGTTCTTAGAAAATGCAAAAATATTACGATAAATAAGAATAAACTGGAAAGTTTTTATTGCAGAGAACGATAATTTGTTGTTCAAGTTGCTGCAGTGAATTGTTCAAAACTATCGCATTATATTCAAATGTATCTTTTTCTATTCTACAAAATAAGAGAAAACTTATTTCTTGATTTTTTTCGCACAAGAGCCGTAAACAAATTTCACAAAATTTGACTGTCTAGATGCACTCGGTATGCATTCAATTTTTTAATATGCGTAACTTGTCTAATCTTAAAATAATTCATCTTCCCATGCCAAAGACATGCAAAGCTCGTATTTCATCGCGCAAGCGCTCGCGAGTAGCTTTCTTTTCCTACGTTGAAATGTGCCGGGGTGTCTTTTTCTCTTCACGCGGCATTAAATATTTTACATATAATAAAATATAAATGCATTATACATGTCTGTGACACGAGGCTCTCGTCGAAGATCCCTCGTCGTTTCTTAGGCGCCGATTGCCATTTTGTGCGTGTTATAATCAGGTAGATGTCTGGCCCGTTGAGAGAAGAAGCGGAACCGGAAGAAACAGCAGTTTACAGAAGAGCACAAGCAGTGCCCTGCATCACTTCGGAGATGAACATCGGTGTACCGGCACTGAGGCCGCCGTCACCCTTATCTTCGCCCTTTTCATAATCGCAGTCGAAGTAATGGCTCTGAGACAGAATACATTTTATGATGACACAATGTGCATGTTTGATATTTTAAATAGAAAATCACAATCACGTCAATAAAATGGATAAATAAAGTGAAGTTTTAAAGTTGCGAATTAATTCTATCGAAATTTTAGCTCGATTTCGAACCAAACATCTATTTTAAGACAAAAAAATTTTTTTTCAATGTTTATATACTTTCCTTTAATCTACTTTAAATTGAAAAACAGAGACATATCTTGTGCAAACGTATACCTGACAATCTAGACATCTACAATGATCACTCATTTTGCAAGTTATGCCCCACTGTTTAGCCATAGCTTTGTAAAATTCTTTGCTCGATTTGTGAAGTATCTTGGGTGTTTTGGCTGCTTTCTTGTCCCCACCTCCAGGGCCGCCATTGCCATCATCATCCCCATCATCATCCTCAGCGTTCTCCATGCTCTTTTCCTTACTGAAAACCCCTTTCTTCTTGTTTTCCTCCTTTGTCTCTCGTAGTGCAATGGCTGACGATTCCATTCTTGTCTATATTACAATATATTCGTGACTGAGAAAAGGATTGAGACATATTTCCAAGAAGCTTCTTTAATACGATAAAGTAAAAACAAAAAGTATCAATCAGAGTAAGAATAAAAAATATCGATCTTTAGATTGCCGACATCGAAAAATTTCCATTAATAAGAAATTATAGAGCAATACTGTGCATCTATAATATTTTAATTGCGCGCAGTTTGTAGCGGTAGTATAGTAATTGCAACTGACAATAGTAATATTATACAATATATCCGACGCGAGCGTTTATCATAATGCAATGTATAAACGAATAACGAATGGCATGAATTATCGATCGCACGCATCTCTACAATTTATATGTGCATTATTAATCAGTGTATCGCATTTTCCATCAGTGAACTGTCGTGGATCAGTGACCTGAAGACTTGAAGCGCATATTTTGTTCTTCGATGTCCATTTCTTATATAAAATTAATCGTATTTTTACGCACACAATTCATAAAATTAAATTTAGTGTGCATAGTCAACATTTGATTAACGATAAAGAATACCAACCAAATTTTATTTTTATATTGTTTAACAATTTAATCTGGATTAAAAGATTAATTAATAAAATTTTTATTTAAAATATAACATACTTACCTCTTCAAGAACGTGTTCATACGAAGGCGGAGGCGAGCTAGGTATCATCTGTTCGTTTCTAATCGACAAACAATTCTTGTCCGTTTCCGCTTCAGGTGCATCAATAAACTCGTTTGCATCCGACGGCAATGATTGATTAATTTGTCGTTGCTGTTCCTCAAATTCTACACTATTGCTGCGACTATCGCCGGAACTCCGCGATTTCAGCATCTTCGAAAAACGGAGCTTAAATGGCGCCAGTTTGACGAATTTCTTAGCTCTTGTGGCCTACAGAAAGGGCAAAAATCATATTTTTATTTGCAAGACAGTCACGCAAAGATAATTTTTACTTTATCGAAAAATTATTTTACAAATATATATATATATGTATATATATGTAATTATATATATATATATGTAATTTATATATATATATATATATATAACATGCATAAAATATAAATATATAAATATAACATACATAAAATATATATAACAAAGTATATATATATATATATATATATATATATATATATATATATACAAGAAAGAAGAATTTTCGAAAAACAAAAATAAAGAAAAAATAGGCTCAATGTATGAATACAAAATTATATATAAAAGAGTAAACAACTAAGAAACGATGCAAGCCAATGGCGTAAGATAAAAATGCAATATAAATGTGGAAATTTATTTCCTTTAGATTGATAATAATTTAAAATATAGAGATAGCGAAACTTGTTTCTCCCTCCAACACTTTTATTTGTCCTCTGATGATCAAAGTTACCATTTTTATTGCATCTCCGCATTTTATGTCTGACTCTTATTAATGTGTGTGATTTGTCTTTAGTTATTACTTTTTTGTAATCTTTCTGTAATTTTATGTTACTTGTGGAGCAGTTAAAACTTATTTCAAATTTATAGTTTAATTTACAATGCAATACATTTGTTACAAACAACAATTAAATTATTTACATTTCGTGTTTTTGAATGCCTAGAATATTTTACAAAATTTTATTACCAATTTTTAAAAACATCAGTATTATGGAAACAAATTAGTACTATACATCTACTTGTCTACGCAAAATTTTTGTTACCAAAATGATCAATCTTATAATGCCGACGTATCTTCTTCGTCGTCGCAGTAATCAATAGCTCAAACAATTAAGTAGGAAAAAACGAGAGATGCGTAGTATGGGGAAATTATACCGAGCCAATTTGACAATAAAGAAACCTATACACATCAAATAATTTTTGGTTTGAAATAGATGCTTGGTTGGAAATGATATGGAATGAGAATATTGCTCTATACCAACAAGATATGCAACTGCACCGAATGTATCTGCTGTTGACCTACTGACCGAGTTTGCAGATATCAGCGGTCGACGTACCGCCACTCGACTTGGCGCATTTGCGACCGACTTTACAGACGCGAAGCTTATCCCGCCCTTAAGCCCCTGCCAGAAAGAAAATTCGATGAAATCGAGGGCGAGCCCAAAAAATTTGATTCTGTGACACGTTATGTTGCTCAATATTAATACGACGTGCGAAAGTAATATTTATACTGTTGCTATTAATTATTTATCTTTGTTTTCAATAAAATGTAGAAGGAATCAAGTATATTTGCTGCATTATTATTAATGATATATTATTATTGATATTTTCTCTCACTCACACACACACACACACACACACACACACACACACACACACACACACACACACACCTATATATATCTATATATTGTATATATAATTTTATTAAAAAGTAGAAGTATATATATAATAATATACATATATATTTACGCATTTAATTTATGTTTTAGTCCAACTTAATTAAATTCGTCAAAAGGCAAATAATTAACTAAAAAATATATAAATGACCATTAATTAATTATATTTGTATTATCGACAAGATTTTGAATTAAATATTGCGACTCCCGGGATGAAGCTTTAAATAAATTCTATCCTACGATTAAACGTTCTGCAGCTTTCTACACAGATATGGCAAAAAAACAATGAGGATAATAAATATTCGCAAATAGTCAGAATTGATTTAGGAATCCCGGTAATATACGTATTTTTCAGCACATGGAGTTGACAAGATTTGATTATGACAATATAAATTATAAGAGAATGAGAACAATATAATAAATATTTTAATCTTTATGCAATTTTTTAATTTTTATTAAAGATGGCCAGAGAAAATATCTTCTATTTAACTTTAGTGCATATTGTATCCTGATTAGTTTTTTAACAAGGACACATGCATAAATCTAAGCTCCCTCATAAGCTTGTTTTTAAAAGTTAGAAAATTCTAAAACATAAACGTATCATATAAAAAAAATATTAATTCATATACATGCGCGCGCGCATATAGTTGATCAAAAAATCTTTTTTGAATAAAAGTAGGTTTAATCTGGAACATATAATTCTATAATTACTCGGTATAATATTGCTCCAAAAGGTGTATTAAATTGTCCATTTTTAATGGACGTCTTTAGATCTTTGCAATTAACAAAATCAGAATGTAGATAATTTTTCGAAATAGTGTATATTTGTAAGTGAAACAATTCTATTTAAAGTCAGTCATCGTGTCGCAAAATTGTAAACGGTAGTTTTTATCAAAATTTTTTCACTCAAATGTATCGGCAACATAAGTTGTCATTTTTGTGTTGAGAAGATGATATTTTTACTTGTACAGGATCTGTGCTTCTTATTGCATACCTTCAACGATTCTCTTTTTGACACTAACGTATTTTATATTACTTATATGATATGTATATGTACATAAGACAGCAAGGTAGTAAAATTTGAAGATTTTTTTAATGCGTCGCTATCCATCATCTGACGTAGATGATAACAGGGTAATGTCCCGACGTTATCCTTTTCAATGCGACATCTCGTGGAATATCATCGGCGAAGCGGATATGCGAGATGCGATCGAGAGAAACAACGTATATGAGAGATGGAAGCATACGGTTATGCAAATACAAGGGTGCAAATACAGAATGATAACACACAGTTGAAAGTGAGAAAGGTGAGAGAGCATCCTTATCGGATAAGAATACCAGCACATCGTGTCGAAATATTCCACCCTCCACCATTGTTTTATTGATCGCCGATGTAGATACGCGTTTCGAAATATTGACGCAACTGTATACGCACAAGTATACGAAAACACACACGTACACACTATGCAACGCGCACGCAGGCAGCCGTACCTTGTAGAATAACATTCGTTCCATTCGAATATATATTTTCCGGTTGCGTTTTCTTTCACAAATTTTTGTATCCGCGAATGTTGGAGTGAGATTATCGCCGTTGTTTGTTGTACTCACGTGATTTTTTGTTCGCACGAATGGCTGCGATCCCTGAGCAATACACGGCACACGGATGCCCGGATGTGTCGAGACTCGCACGGGGTATTAAGCTGCGACAGCCATGTTGTCGAGGGTGTAGCGCCCCTAACCGGCATGCTTCGAAGTACAGTTCTCTCTTCCCATCTCGGTCTCGCCACCCCTTCCGTCTATCCTACTATTTGCTGTTAGTCTGAATGAAATTTCCGACACAAGAGCCACTAATCGATCGAAAATCTACGTACAATAAATATGTCTATTAAAAGTAAATAATAATGCAGAATATCTTCCAAAACTAAATTTTTCTATAATTATAGCTTTTACACGACCATTTCCGAGATAATTGTTTCTTAGCAAAAATATTAAGAAATGCCATATCATTTACTACATCTTTCTAATTTTTTACGTTATAAAAGAGAGATTTTGTAATTCCAGGTTTTAACTTAAAAAAATTTTATTAGAATAAAATCTACTTATGTTAGATAAAGAATATATAATTTCTCTCTCTCTCTCTCTCTCTCTCTCTCTCTCTCTCTCTCTCTCTCTCTCTCTCTCTCTCTCTCTCTCTCTCTCTCTCTCTCTCTCTCTCTCTCTCTCTCTCTCTCTCTCTCTCTCTCTCTCTCTCTCTCTCTCTCTCTCTCTCTCTCTCTCTCTCTCTCTCTCTCTCTCTCTCTCTCTCTCTCTCTCTCTCTCTCTCTCCCCCCCCACTCTTTCTCTTACTCTCTCTATATTGAAACTTAATTTACCAGAAGGCTATTATTTTTAACATCAACAAAATTAATTGAACAATTTACTGTTTTATGAATGCAACTATAGTCAATGCGCATTTAATACATCATATGCTTCCCATTTGTCCGTATATGTATTACCGATCTTGGTGCAATATGTGTATAACGAATAAGCAACAGAGTTTTTATACGTCATTATTGTGCATATAATATTAATAGATTTATATAGATACATTTTAAAAATATCATACCAAGTAAAATTAATTGTATCAAACAGACTGATAACAATAAACTGGTTGAAAATGTAACAATGAGTTATGTACAATACGTTGATAAAAATCAAAATAAAAGAGCGAAACAGCGTAAATATAGACATAGTTTTAAAGATAAAATATGAGAAATATACATAAATAATATAGGATTTGGTTTTGGGGAAAATAACAAATTATCGCATCATTTAACATCCGTCGTTTTGCATCGTCAACCTTATTTGTTTTAATAACTTGTTAATAAACAAAAGCGGCAGCTAAAATCTTTAAAGATTATTCAGAATCTCTCATGACCTTGACAACATATATCATGGTTATGATTAATGAGATGCTTTTTTTAATTTTATCGTTAATTTTTACTTTTATAATTACGAGTTTAGTTTGCGAAATTTACAATTTTAAATAATACGCTACAAAAGACAATGAAAAAGAATTATCCAAAGCAGTTGTTTTTTTTGTCAGTTAACACCGTCAGTTACCGCCTTTTTGTCAATTACTTTTTTACGTCTATTTCTCGATAGGAATTATTATAAAAACAGTCGTTACCGCGATCGCGGGATGCTTCTTACAGAATTCTCTTCATTATCCTTAACAAGAATAAAGAAGGTAAAGCTTTAAATCTCTTCTCGAATGTGTAGCTACATATAGAGGAAAATTGGGCGTCGCGGAACAAGGGACTTCTTCCTTCGCCTTTGCGCAAAAACGATGAAATATCGATTGTGAAAGACGGATAAGAAAATCGTTAACCGCGATTTAGATTGGCATCACCGATTCCTCATTTTCTTATCATTCTTTTATTAATTACTCCAAGATTGCAGAAGATCTTTGAAGATCCGGGATATTTAATTAAAAAAATTTACAACACCGCGTGGACGTGTATTTCACCGGTAATGACAGCAATGAAGATGTGAGATTGTTTCGCTGATGAGCAATAACCGCGCAAATAAAAGATTAAGTGCGCCATTTGTTTGACATTTGCCACGTTTGAATATATATATATATATATATACATACATATATCCTAGAATCGATTATTCTAGAATTATTTGATATCGATTTCCAGCTATTGTTTCGTCGCATAATGATGGTATGCCAATTCCAAAAAAGGTAATAGATTTAAAGACAAAATCTCTTTCGTGATTAAAACACGGTAGCTAAATCTGTCTTTCCAATAGTAAACAGTTATATATATATATGATAGGTCTCCTGAAGAATATAATTTTCTCATTTATTTTCTCTATTAAAGTATAGCCTATTAAAAATTTTTTTTAATTATTTTCAATTATATTAATTATTAAAAGATTATAAACGCTTTATTTCAACAATTTTGTTAAAAAAATATTAATTCCACAAGATTAAATCCAGAGTCAGTAAATCTGTTGTAAGATATGTTGCGTTCACGATACTATTCATTAGCAATTGAAATAATCGACATCATTTTTTAATACGAGCAGAAATTTTGATAGTGCCAGATTAAGTTATTTGCGGCATTTGGAATTTATCCTATTGTTAGTAATAAAAAAATATATATAAATATATATTTTAGAAATCGAAAAAAGGAAATAATACGCGACGCATGTGTATTTATTCGTCATATTGTCAACATGAAAAATTAATATTTCATAGCAATGCTAAAGAGACTGTCTCTTTTGTGATTGTCTCTCTCTCACTCTCTCATCGCTTATTCATTCATCTGATTATACAATACCGAGAGCTAACTGATTAGATTGTACATAATGTTTTCAAACTATTAATTTGAAAATTGAAATACAAAATTTTGCAAATTTATAATTTATCGATTTTTTCCAATAACGTAATAAAAGTCAAAGTAATGTATTTTTTGTGCAACAATTTTATTAACAAAGTATTCGGGAGACAAATCGGTTCTATCTAACAAGGTTGCTAACATAAGTTAGTAAACATAGAGAGGGAAATATATAAATATATATAAATTCTAATAAATTTGAATTATAAGTATTTGACAAAATTTTATACTTCCAAATGTTCAATTCGAGAATTTTTAGTCAATATAAAAATAATTAAAATACTTTTCGTTCAAAAAAAGAATACACAACTTTTACCAACCTACTTTTACTGCTATATGTTGAAAATAATAAAAATTGCTTAAATATTATATATACAAATATATATTTGCCAAAAGTGTGGGATATTAATGTTAGACCAAATTTTAGACTCTTAATGAGACAGACTTGAACTTATATAAATTAAAAACTTAAATATATAACTTATATATAAATTATATATAAGTACTTATATATAAGTACTTTATAATAACTTATATATAAATAAAAATTCTTTATACAAGTTTTATTTCAAAAAAATTGAGAATCAGGTGTTTCTCTTGCGAGAAATTACTCGTGGAGATTTTCGCGCTCGTAGAATGCAATTCTCTTGCGAGCGCTCGCAAACGAATTGCGAAGAGCGAAGCGCGCACCACTGCCAGTAAATCGATGCTAGGGAGACGACGCGCGATCCTCGCCCTCTGTTCTGCCACCACTGCCGTCGCCACCACTGCTACCATCCGCTGCTACCACCCCCGCCGTCTTCTCTCTTCGGTAATTTAAGCTCTGACTCGGTTCAGCTGAGTTCAGTTGCGCCACCTGATCGTGTGATTTATGTGTCGTCATAAGCTTGCAAAAGTTTTGTGCGTGCAGGAAAAATCATTTCTTCTTTTTTTTTCCTCAAGCCTCGGCTCAATTATCCTTTTTTTTTCCTTTTGTTTCCCCCTCTCTCTCTCTCTCTCTCTCTCTCTCTCTCTCTCTCTCTCTCTCTCTCTCTCTTCGTTTAACTGTCTTTTCATCTTTATTGCTTGCTTCGCTATTCTCGCCCGAGAAATACGTGAGGTGCACATATTAAGCAAGGAAAAGTCTTACAAAGTGCAGCAAGCCTTTGATGTTTTTTCTCACGAAAGTCTACGTTCACAAGGTAAATGCTTTGTATCATGAATATATGATAATATACGGTAGAATAATATTTGACATGCGGATTTCTAAATCATTGAAAATTTAATAAATAATTAAATTTTATGTGAGAATAAATATTTCAAGTGATAACAAATTCATCCTAGTAATATTTAGAGATTGATACAAGTGCGCCGCTTCATTCAGGAACGCGATCCTCGCCGAACATGCGGCTACATTCTTTCAGGCAGTGACAGTACATATTCCGCACTGTAAGCGCTATGTTTATCAATATTCTTATTAGAGTTCGATTGTTTTAGACAGATTCCAAATTGTATGAAAACATGAAAATTTTGAAGAACATACAAAACTTAGACAAATATTAAAAACAATTTTATCATTACATTTTTTTTAGCGCGCTTTGCGCGTCAAAGTTTATTGTAAAAGAAAATTTAAAATAGGTTGTTGAAAAAAAATATAGAGAGTACTTCTCTTGAATATGGCAAAAATAATTTAAATTTTTTAATTTCTCTTGTAAAAAATGTTGTAAACTGTTCTGTTTTCTATCTTCTGTCGCACTTTAAATGTTTCTCCCTGTATGTAATACACAAAATAACAATGCAGATTATTAGCTGAATAGTAAAATTGCTATGTGAAATAATCACATTAATAGTAAAGAATCGTTTCCATTAGGAATAATAGATTGGTAAAAACTGTCATATACAACTGTCTCTTCTTAAATGTTTATTTCGTCCAGCAAAGAAGAAGCGCGAAACTTTTATTTCGGCAGCAAGCATGCTTGTAAACCATGGAACTTGGCAATGTTCCCTTAGCTTGATTGCAGCATGAACGTGTGTTTCAAGTCTCATGTATGTACATACTTTTATGTACCAGCTCATTCGTATTGAATAAAAATATTTGTGACATTTGCAGTCGTACAATATTTCGATCGCTTGTTTGCGGACATAACGAATTAATTGTATTGAAAAAAATGTACAAATAATAAATAGACATGAGAGAGTAAGAAGATTCCTGTTACGAAATATTAATATACAACGGTTTATCAAATAATACATTATCGATTACTCCATATTATATTTGATATTACATTGTAGACAAAATGCTCTTCCGCATACCATTATTTCCAAGCGTAATATTTTGAGCTGCTAAATAATTACTGATGACAAACATAATTAGAGCATTCTAATTAAACTTATGGGATATACTTATACGATATTAAATATCTCTCTCCCGTATGCAGTATTATAAAATTTAATACATGATAAAAGAGATATGTTCCTCTTGGAAAGACCGACAAAAATCTTATAATTAATCGCCCGCATAATGTTAGTATCGCAATAGTGATTACAATTGTACAGTATTATACTTTTTTTATATTTGTTGTATTTATTATCAATAATTTCACCTGACAATCAAAGAACGCACTACATTTCACAAGGTACTTTTTTAAGGGCATACGCGTCAAATGCGAAGAGACACTCGAATCAATTCAACCCACTGATCTCTATATTAATATAGAGATCAGTGATTCAACCCCGAATGTGTGTGAATAGCAAATAGTAACCTCGTAATAATCATGCTGATTGTTCTCGCAACGGGATATAGCAAAAGGAAAGCGGCAGTTTTTTTCTTCGATCGTTATTCGTCTTGTTCGAGCAGTTGAATGTTTGCAGTGGCCTTCTACTGCAAGTTTGTTAAACTTGATGCCGAAATCCGACAACACACTCGGGAAATTTCAGCCATGAATAATTTCAATCTCGTCCAGAATTCTACACCACGACTCTTTGAACTACCGCCGTTGTTCACCGACGGAACGCATCGGAATGCCTTTTCTTCTTTTTATTCCGATAACGGTGTAAATTAATTCCTTATAATATGAAAAATGTCTCATGAGTTAGGAATTATATACGGCATTTCGAGTCTCGACCACTGCTTCGCCGTTTGTCGAACTCGTGGTCAAACAAATTGGTTCTAATAAATATTTTGCCCACATTCAGCGTACATATTAGGCTTTTTGCAATTTACTATAAATAACATATTATAATTTGCATTAAACAGCAGAGAGAGAGAGAGTCACATATACATTCTCTCTTACTCTCTCTTTCTGAGTGTTGTTTGAAAATTCACAATTTATAAATAAAATTTATATAACTTTGAGATTATTTTATATTTAAAATATTAAACAAGATCTCATATAGAAAAAAATTATTCTTCATTCTTGTTTTTTCAATTTGTTTTTTAAGATGGAACGATTTTCTTTCCTCCATTTTACCATTACTAACATAAGTAATCATAACTTTATATCTTACTCTCTTGTGTGCACTCTACATATAAATTTTGCAAATGTCATGAAGCAATTTGATGGAATAGCAAGAGAGAAAACGGAAAAGAATTCATATGTATGAAGAAAGAAGCTGCGTCGCAAAACATATTCCACTTTTTGCCGTACTGTTCTCACCGTTCGCTCCATTCTAAAAGTCTTGAAGGGCTTTTACCAACGTGTCGGCTAAAGTTTCGCGGGAGACTGACTCGATTTAAGTGCCGGCTGCTAGACGCGTGAATGGAGAATGGAGACGCACAAATACGGCGACGTATCTTCATCTGACACGAAACGGACATATCAAACCAACGAGCAAGACGTACACTTTTGCGAGAGAGTTTTCTGCGAGTATTTTAGTCGATGAAAAAATCGGAAATGTGTAGCGATGGTAGCGATGGTAGCGATCGATTTAGATGTTGCATTTTCAAAAATTTGGCGATAAGAGTAATGTTGACAGGATACACAAGATCCGACTGTACAGAACATGTAGTAAGTCGTTGAATAACCGACAAGAGAAAATGTTTCCATCTCTCTCTTCATATATGATAAAACCAATAAGGATAAAAAATATCTCACTTTTAATTAATTGTAATTTCCTACAATCAATAAAAGATTTATATTTTAATAAATAAAAGATTTTAGAAATAAAACGATTTATGGAAATGATTTTTTATATGAAAGTAGTAAAAAAAGTGTACGTATTTTGACTATGTATAAGTATATTTGGCAGTGTGCTTAGTGTGCGTTTATTGACCAATAAATATTTATTACATATGTTAAACTAGAGCATTACGCATCTACTTTAATACTACAGATAGAAATATTATTGTTAATTTTTTCAACGATCTCTTGAAGTAGAAAGATACATAAATAATCGCGAAAAAATATCGTAATAAATATTTTCATGTGATCTTGATAACCTTAGAGGATTGAAAATTGAAAACTCGACAAGTTATTATGGATTAGCTGCAACAATGAGGCATCGAAGAAATAAGAATGGAAAAAAATAAATTATAGCAAGATATCTCGGGCTTGACAAGTATATGAATAGCATCAAGATATTTCAAAGAATACGAAAAGAATTTAATAATTTTACAAATGCACCCTGAGCCAACAAGCGCACTCGTTGCGTAACAAAAAAGGCACACACGTTATTGAAAGAATGTTAATATCGAATATAATTGAACCTTGCGCCCAATACAAAAAAAGTACATCTCCGTGTAGCAAAGTATGCAGTCAAAGCATAAGTGATGACATGACAGACGAGTAATAGTATTAATTCCAAGCTTATCACACTTTATCTGCACTGGATGTAAGCCACGCGCGTGTTACATTTTTGGACTTTTTTTTCATCTCTTAGAAGACGCGATGGCAGAAAAACGATAATTTATATCAGGCTTCGTCGGACAGGGAAAAGCGGCTTCGTTCTCCTACGATTAAGTGGATTTTCAAAGGAGTAATTTATCGTAAAAATGGAATAAATGCCCTTAATCCCAGCTGTTCGTCTGCGTGAGCAATAACATTTAATATCACAATTATTTGAGTCTTTATATTAAGACTTTTATGCGTAAATTTATGACGGCAAATATATGTGTGTGTCGATTTATTATTATATAATTCAGTAAATTTTAAAATAGTAAATAAAAAATTCTGTGTAATATTCTATCAGGCGAGGATATTTAAGGATCAAGAATTAATAGAACTGAAAAATCGATTCTGTACGAACGTTTATCTCGCCCCCCCCTCCCCTCTCTCTCTCTCTCTCTCCTCTCTCTCTCTCTCTCTCTCTCTCTCTCTCTCTCTCTCTCTCTCTCTCTCTCTCTCTATCCATTAATTATGTCAATGTTCTCACGGAAACTTTGCGACCACGATGCTAACCATTTCCGATCTATTTCGATTGCCTTTCCTGTCCGCTCATGGCAGACTATTACTACTTGTCGCTGTTACTATTACAGTAAAAGCTTAATAAAAATGGAAATAAAAGGAGTAAATTGACAAAAACTCTTCTCTCACGGATATTACTTTCAATGAAATTATAGGCGCAAATCGGTTTTTGCGACGGCGTTGCAGCGACGTTGTTGAATTATTAAAAATATAATTTCTTGCATCAGCACTAAAGCGAGCCACATTCCGTTATCGATATAGCTAGTGGTTATTAACACAATAGCGCGAATCCGGTTTTCACCATTGTCAATATCACTTGCAGGCGTTAAATTTGATGAACGCGCCATCGTCGTCGGCGATATGAGTATGACAGACAATAAACTGAAAGATAAATCCACCTCTTGGTTCACAATGATTCATATGAACATTTTTGCCACAAGTTCGTTCCTTTGTGTGAATAAATAAAATAAAATGTGAATAAAACTGGCCTTTTCACCAACAAAACAAAATTGCTGCCTACTCTTACACGTAGGATATGATAAAACAACATTTTAGACAAAAATGAAAAAAGATAGACGAAGATATCTCTGTCAATCGCAAGTTAATTGCTAATGAGTTCAATCAAGTTCTAAATATGTTTCGTATATTTAGAATACGTTTCGTATATTTAAAATATTAATATTTTTACGCTCAAAACTATTAAACTGCAAAGAAAGATTTTATATTAAAATATAACAGTGCACATCAGCATATTTATTCATCCAAATATATTGAAGTGCTTATATATGTCATGTCAATGTGTCAAAAATTTAACAGTTACAATAATGTACCAAATTACTATCTAAAATATTTGCTTATCTATATGCCTGATGGACAGTGACATTTGTCAGAGAAGCTGCTTACTGTAACAATATAAACACGGATCAGTCAATAACATTTATAATTAATTTGTAGATGGACTGTTCCGGATTTATTTGTCAGCGAAGGGAGAGCTCAGTGACCTGCGGTGGTGACCTGGTTTTCAGGCTTCTGGTATACTCCTCCTACACGACCTTCTCCCACCTACAAGCATCCAGTTCACTGGCAGCAGACCCAATTGCTGGTTTCCAACTACTTGCTCTTCTCTATTCCTGCAGCCTATCCTTCTCTGTTGCTCCATTTTCGCCACAACATCCTGTCGTCATCTTAAAAATAAATCGTGATCCCGGCGATTGAAAATTTCCGAAGTAAAAGAAGCATGTTCAGTTCTTTCTCATTTAGAAAAATAATTTGATTAAGAAATAAAAGATTTTGAGATAAAAAAGTACTGTAAGTGAGAGAGGGGGAAAGGGGAGGGGGAGAGAGGGGGAGAGGGGAGAGAGGGGGAGAGGGGAGAGAGGGGGAGAGATGGGGGGAGAGAGAGAGAGAGAGAGAGAGAGAGAGAGAGAGAGAGAGAGAGAGAGAGAGAGAGAGAGAGAGAGAGAGAGAGAGAGAAATTATATGTAAATAATATTGATTATCATATATATATATATGTATGTATGTATGTATGTATCATATATATTTTATATATATATATATATAATAGTGATTATCATATTTTTTAATTATGTATATCGCGATTGGAAATTAGAAAATTATAAGTACTGCAAATTAAAAAATTAAAAAAAAGGTTTTCTAATTAAAGTGAGATTACTAACACGATCTACAGCGTAGAATGCGAAGAGAACATAGGACGAAAATAAGCGGGTGTAAAACTTGGAAGGCAATTTCGCTCATAATAAAGCTTAGCAGCTTCGAATTAACTTTACTGAGAAGGAGGGCGCTCCAACGAGTGCTTAACTTTGATGGGTTTCGCCAGCCCGTTGCCGTTTTCGCTGAGCGAATTAAGGCTTGCTCGATATCGACTTTGGTGATCGATCGTGAGTAATCTAGGTCAAATTAGAAGAGAGTAAAACCCAGAAGGATACACCGTTAGGTGTATGTATAACAGCCCGCTGCTGTTCCGCTCTCTTCTAAGCTCAACTTTTCGCATCAGGAAATGAGCTGCTCTTTTTCCGCAAGAGTATACCATGAGGATATATAACTCGCGTCGAGCGATAATAACGACAGCAAAACTTCCAAACTTCTCGTCGCTTCTAAGAAACCAAACATGTTTATACAGAACTAAATTTTTTTGAAATAAACAAAGATTAAATCTTTGAGCGATATTGACGCAGCCAAAGATAACTCTGCCAACGGAATATAAGACTATATCTATTTATAAAGCTACAATATGGGATCCTTTTGCAGACTTGAGAAAATTCTACCCGACTCTTTTCTATCCGTCCGAATTCTTTTCCATAAGAATTTATCATATTGCTGAGATATCCGGAAAGATGTCATTCTTTTCATGAAATGACATAAGTCTTTCAGATTTAATTTTTCTCGCATACGGATGCGCACAGCGAAAATCGATTTTATTTTCCACCACCACCTCTCATCAATCCTTTTCGCCATTTTTTCAAGCAAGTTTCCACATCTCACGGTTACTCATGAATATATGCGTCGTAATAGATGTCATAGATCCGTTTTCACGAGAGTCTTTACACCTTTGTCAATTTTCAAGAGAAGTTTATACTGAACTGTCGTACCCGCTACGCCTACAAAGCTGAACCGATGACTGACTTTCGCGATAGTGATATTGCATCTATTACGAGCATTACATATCACACGCAGTACAAATAGATTCGCTGCTTTCGATCACTCGAGGCTTAGGCTAATTAATAGTTCCGATGCTCTCGCATTCACTAATTGACCATCTTATATGTGACACAACTGTGAGCTCTTTGTTCTTTGTAACCATGAAGAGCGTATCATACAAGAAAGATAAACTTTTTAAATATTATCAAAAGATTGTGTCTCGTGCCAAGTTCACGTGCAGCAAACAGCGAGGCGAATCGTATATCTATACGCGGCCTGTCTAATTGCGTGCAAGTATTTCAAATTATCGGATCTCAGTAATGTCGGGAAAAGATCGAATGCATGATAGAAATACATAACTTGGGAGAATATTATATAATAAAAGTGTTTTCGCGCATCATATATCCTAAGAACGAAGATATTACGATCTAAAATGTCCAAGTGAAAAATTAATGTTAAGAAACGCCATCAACATTGTAAAAGCCTAAAAAGTCTATTTCCGACACAAGATTGCACTAACGACGTTTGCAACTAATTTTCTGATTGTCATGGAATTGCATATAAAATATCACGAGTATACATACATACATGAAATAAGGATTTTAAGCGAATTATGTATAATGATGATGTCTAGCGTGAAAATTCACGATTAAATCCAGAATATTTCGTTGAAAGTGATTTAGGGGAAGGATAAATAAGCACGAAGGCTTCATAAACAAGATTCTTTTAATCTTGAGAGAGGATAAGAGTGTTTGAGAAATACTGAATTCAATGAAAATACTGAGAGAGACATTCTTTATTTCGACGATATAATAAAATAATATTGTAAAAACGGACTTGGCGTTTTCTTCTTTTAAAAGTGACTTTCCAAATGTCTGAAGAATAAGATTTTCTCGAGAATTAAGAAATTGTTCCTTCTTTTCTTCTTCTTCCTCTTCTTTTTCTTCTTCTTCTCCGACAAGAATTAAATGAAAAAACAATTTTGCTTTATCTTTCAGAGAAGAAATCAAAAAGCAAAAGTAATGTCCCGTAGCAGAAAGAATGTCAGAAAAAATAGATTTTTTTCTAACACTTTCCGCTACGAGACATTACTTTTGCTTTTTGATTTTAATAGAATTGCGTAAAACATTCTTCCAAAGATCCAATGACAAAATGTAATCTACCTTTTTTGATTCAAAAACATTTAAAATAGTAAAAACATTTTTGATTCACAGCATCTTTTTTAATTCGTCGACAAAGACAAAGAAAATTCTTCAAGTATCATTTTTGCAGGATGCCTAACGAGAACTTGCCGGTGTGTGCCTGCGGTGTTGTCGTAGACCTGCCGAAGTCGCGAAGCAGCTCGATCGTTTTGGAAAAACTGACTATCCTCCTGCCCAAGTCAAAGGGCAATAAACAGGAGGATAAGGGCTCACGAAGGCAACAAGGTGACAGGCGAGGACTAAAGATTCGAACGTCGTGCGAGACTGGAAGCAGCAGCTCGGTAACAGAACCCGCGAAATCTACAATGAAGAACAGCAAGCATGAGAAGCGAATCAATCATTCGCGAAGAACTCGAAGCGCCGATAGTGCCGAATCGCATTACACTTATATCGGTCAGTTAACCGTATATTATATGCACAACTTTATTATAATTTTATTATTATAATTTTTTGCACCTCACATATTTATCTCGTGATCTTCACGGGACGGACATGCGGACCACGAGACCTTGTGACAGGATAAGCGTAGCGATGGTTATTTGTCACAAGTTGCCATCTCATGCGCCTTAAACAAACGTGTAAAGATTTAAAAATAACCGCCCTTGATTTGTTAGACTCTGCAACTCGGATTGGCCGGAATGTTTATAAAAAAGAACAGTATTGACTGTATAGAAACATATGTACTATAGAACGCTTATAATCTGAACAACATTATAAACTTAACGGAGTGGCCCGCGGGTAACAGCGTGCATAACTCGTACAAAAGATTTCTATTTATTTTTCCTCCTAGATTATGTTTCTCTCAGATGGCGCCGAAAACTCTGCGTCCTGATACGATAATGAACGACGTTGGCTAAAATTTATCTGGCTGTCAGAAATGAGTAGTTTGACAGAATTTTTTGGCATTTCTTGTTCCCGATAGCGGACTCTATAACCCCTGCAGCGTAGCAACCTGAGAAACATGAAGATCAACCGCGTCGACAAGCCTGTGTCTCAAGGTTCTTGAAAAAGATTCCGTGTATATAGATTTGTCGACGTGTAGCTGATACGATGTATCTCGTATTCAACAGTTTTGATTATCACCTTTAGACACATCGGTTCTAGCTCGGTAATGGAATTAAATTTCAACTAAAGACTAAGATCTAGAAACCAAACTCCCCTTCTCTGCAACTCTACTTGTTGCCTTAAACATAAATGCTTCGTGTCTTACAGCCTCATGCTCACACACGAACTCAAGGAGGACATCTGAGCTTCTGCTAATGTTGCATGCTATTATTATTGTTAATATTATTATTATTATTATTATTATCATTATTATTGACAATATTTTTATCATGTTTTTAAAAATAAATTCAATCAAAAGTAATTTTAAAGTAATTAATTAAAAATATAAAGTATATAACATATATAGTACATACATATGTACATTACATAAAGTGAATATTAGTCAAAGAAACAAAAGAAGAGAAAAAAAACTTTGCATACGCTTTCGATGTTTTATAGATTCAGGCTCGAGGATCCTCGGTGATGGAATTCGAGAAAACACCGCCATACCCGAAGTATTATATGCCAGCGTACCAGACACGGCAAATGTAAATGCCGACGAGATCAGGACTAGTCGGTCGAATATGCAAAGCAGATCGCAAGCTTTTCATTCCGCTATTCCATCTATGACGTCACCACCACCAACGTACGATGTCGCGATTGCAAAAGCGTGGCAGGTAAGATTTGTTGCAATCTATTTTTCTATATACTGCTTTCTTACACCAAATCGAAATAAATAATGAAAATGCTGTTAATATTGCGTCCTATGAATTTGATGATATTTTTCTAGCATTTTAAGAGCTTTTTCAAGTGGATTTGTATAGCCGCATAAAATATATCCACAAAGACGTCGATCAATCTCACACATGCACGGGAATAATATAAACACAACAATATAATATCCTTTTTATTTTAGATCAATGATTGATTAAGTTCTCGGCGTAAATTTCTTTATATTTTCTGCGCAATTGAAATGACAGTATTCTAGTTTGACGCACACTGGCTATGTTTCTTTATTTAATTCCAGTTTCGTGATTTCAAAATTTTTTCTTTTTCATTCGTCTATATATTTGCTAACTAATCTCTTTGCTTTTATAGATGTTTGTCATTGAAATCTTTAGCGTTTGTTACTAAACTATGGCCAGTACTTTAAAGTTTACTTATTTTAAAATTTATTCGAAATATACAGTATAGTAATTAACTTAATACTGAAGTAGAATTGTTTATTTCGTATTTACATATAAATTAAAAAATAAATCGAGAAGAAATAAAATCTATAATATAACTAATTCAATATTCCAATATTCCAATCGTCGCTCGTTAAAACAATAAAGCAATAAACTTACAAATAATGAATATTAATGTTGAAATAATGCGATTTATATCGGAGCAATCCTCGCGGTCTTATCGCTTATCCTATCGTTTGCGCACACAAACACCTGCGACCATTTAGTTTCCTACCTGTCCGCTAATACGCGCTTTAGTATTCTTATCGATATCACTTCTTCTTGTGCCGGCGACACGATCACACGTGATAGAATAAAGCTTTGGTAACAAAGAAACTCTCGTTCTTTTATTCTCGTTTATTCCGCGCCTATAGTATCTGCGCTAACAATTAAAATAGCTGTGTAATAATTTTATCCAATCTTCTCTCTCTTCTCTCATGAAATATATTTTCGCTTTGCAGACCGGTCTGCCACCGACATACGAGGAATATCTGTATCACAAATATCCAATGATGTCACGCTCGCATACTCCTCCACCACCGTGGTCAGACTCGACGACAACATCGTCGTCGACATTGTCATCTAATCCGACTTCGAATATACAAGCTCATCGCAATCTCTTGTCCAGCCAGCCCGAGCTTCGCGAGTACCTAGCACAGCTGACGCTCGGCTCGCACCATCAACATCAACAGCAGCAGCGACAACAATCTAGAGATGCTACCTGCTCTGCCTTGAGAGAACAGCAGATCAGAGCGCAGCAACGCGCGCGAGCAATGCCTCCCAGGTGAGTAATTGCATAATTTTCTAAACTACTTTGATACTGTTACTAATTCTCAGCGCCTATAGTAATAACAAATATACCCTCGAACAAACAAATATACTCTGAGTTAAGATGATCATCGATGGTGTATGTGTGTGTGTGTGTGTTTATGATCTTGTTATGATTTTACGTAAAACATACAACTATAAAAGTTTATTAAAATTTCTGTTAAAATTTCATTTTTTCATCTTCCAAATATCTTTGATTGTTATTAGAGAGGTTTTCCAATTGAAAAAATTTAAACGTGCTAGCAGGTCGCAAAGCGAAAGTCGAGCGCAACAGCAACGAATAGCAGCAATGTATGAAGACGCTGCGTTTTGCATGGAAACCACAGTATTGCAGTCGGCCTTTGATTCTGCCCAAGGATTCGCCTTTTGCAGCTTAATGTAAAAATACAACTTTGCCTCAGCAAAAAATAAATTATATTGCGAGCAAGTTGAAACATAATCAATTAATAATCCTTTCAAAAATATTTTTTGGAAATGAGAATCTATCCTGCAATGCAAAGAAAATATTTGCGAAAGAATTTAACCATAAATAATGCATTAATCTTCTTCTCATAGATGCAACGATACGCAGCATTGCCTGAAACAAAAAACACTGCATATCATTGCATCCACAAATTTAACGATGGGAATAATACTTAGATAGCCAAGTCTGTTCGAACAGATTTTGCCAAATGCCTACTACAAATTTTTGTCAGCAGAAAGACTGCAGATTGTATACAAAATCTGTTATATCAGATAATGATAGCAGAATGTCAGCAGAAATATTACAAAACCTGCTGACATAATTTGACAGCAGATCAGTAGCAGAAACCGAGCAGGATTTGCACAGAATTATCATAGCAGATTGGCAGCAGAAACTGAGCAGAATCTGCAGCTTTTAGCCATTTATTCATTTACCGCTATGCGGTGCATTATTCACTTTCTATATCCGTACTCGAGTTCTTGTTATGAGCGTATATAAAGCCTGCAACATGCGGTTAATAACATATGTAATTATTTCTATCAGTTTAATCTCTGATACGATTCCCGTACAGGGGAATTCAGATATTGAACTGATTTTTGGAAAATCGGACAGATAAATGTCCGATTTTCACTTATTCGGACAATTTCTGTCCGAATAAGTGAAAATATTTCGTTATTATCTACTTAAGATATAAAATAGAAATTAACTTCCATATAAATAAAATCTTTAAAATTTTATAAATTAAATTATTAACATTTTCCTATATATATATATTACATTAATATATGTTATTAATATTATATAATTATTAATACAAACGTCAGACAATGACGTTCCGTGAATGTGACATATTGACTATTGTATACCTCATTTATTATCTTTTAGTAAGCGAAACAAGCAATGTAAATTAATGAAGCATTTAAATGCCGCTATTCCATTTAAATTATGACGACAGATCCTGCTCGATTTCTGCCACCAATCTGACATCAAACTGTATTGCGCAGATCCTGCTCGGTTTCTGCCGCCAATCTGACGTCAAGTCATGTTAGCAGATCCTGCTAAGTTTCTGCCGCCAATCTGCTGTCAGATTCTGTGAGCAGGCTCTGCCGGCAGAACATAAGCTGAATGCGGACGCAGTTGATGTCAGTCTGCTGACATATTTTGATCAAATCTGTTACCAGTCCGCCGACATACTGCTAACATTTTGCTTACGGGATATTTTTCAATCAGTATTTATTCCTGACAGTAAAGTATCATTATCTCAAAAATACATACGTGTGAATACGTAACTATATGTGAAATGGTGTCGATTCCTAAATGATATTTACTTGAAAATATCAACTGTCTATTATTATTTTCTGAATGCAATTACAGTACAGATGCTATCACAATTCTATAAATTTCTTTCATGCTAGATATCTAGATATGTTTTTATTATCATCAATTATTACTGTTACAATTTCCTACTAATTTCCAACTTAGTTCTTACAAATAAAAGTTTTCTAAATACACGTACACACAACTTAATACACACACACACACACACACACACACACACACACACACACACACACACACACACACACACACACACACATATATATATATATATATATATATATATATATATATACATATTTATAAATATAGGCACTTAAAAGATAACTTAAATTTAAATTAAATTGTCCATATATGTCCGCAACATTCTCTATTCTACATATTGTAATAAAATTATGAGAAGTTTAGTCAAATATAGATACAAATCACAATATAATTCCGGAAAATGAAATTGCATTCCCTATTTTTTCTTTTCGTCGATAATCTGAAACAAAGAATTTTTAGTACTTGACTTAGTATTTCATTTCTACTTTTTAAATGACAGTTTACTTAATGCCGTTCCGTCACACAAAAATAAATAATTAAAGCGCCCCAATTCTTCTAGAATCGGTGGGGAGACATTTATAACTTTTTGGCCTAAAGAAAAACTAACGATGTAGTTAGTTGGAGATTGTCGGAATATATGAGAATTATGCAAGTTTGATTGTGCAAATTCCAGTGGCGTTTCTTAATCTAACAGCAATGTTGTTTATTGTAAATTTTTCGAAACAAAAAAGTATAAAGAATTATAAACGCGTCAAACATCACTGTTAATTGTAAAATATAAATCAAATATTAAACCAAGTATATAAAGTTTTCATTTACTTGTTGCATAAATGGAAAGATCGAGGAATGCAACTTTATTTCTCGAAATTACATTGTAATTTCAATCAAACTTAACCAACTTCTTATACAATTCTTACACAATCTTATTAATTATAATTTGTACAATAGAGAATATAAAATTAGAAAAGCGGAGAAATTAGTAAGAGAAATTTATTTAGAATTTTATTCTTAATTCGACAGTTAGTTGAAAATAAACTCTGCCGCGAATAATATTTAATTTGTAGTCGTTTGATAACTATGATATTTATAATGTTATAAACTGAGATATTAAAGAAAAGTCACGAAAAAATCTCAAATTAAAATCTTTTCTACGCGCGCGCGCTGACATATTCTTTTTCTTCACGATAAATAACTATTCTTTTACTTTGCTCTTTTGTTAGTTGTTATTCAATTTATAGAAATCATTTTAGCTGTATCTTTTATGTTATGCAACTTGTAATTACAACGCTCTCTCGACAACTACGAGAAAACCGTTGAAGGAGTTATTTTTATCTTGCGCATATCATACTCAGCTGTTTCACCTTTAACACAGATAATTTATAAATACATATAAATGAATGCTGTAGGCATACATGTGGTCCTAAAAACATACAAAGCAGAAAGTAGTATGTAAAATTGATGTTAACGTAACATGTTATATAGTGTAGCGTGCCGTATGTATGTATGTAGAGAGAAAATCTCATATTAGTATAGCCACTATCTTAAATACACGCACATAATAAAGTGAGAAAATTAGAATTTTAATCAAATATGAAACAAATATGTACGTATATATAAGTTTAAGTTAAATACATTACAAATGAACCCTATATGTATTACAAACGCGAATTATACATTGTTACTTTCCTCTCACTTGTTACCTTAGTGTTAAAAGTCGAGTAAAGAGAAAGAAATAATAATACAGTATATATATGAATAAGAAACTTGGTAAATGTATATATTACATACATAATTTTCGTATCTTAATTCATAAACTCAATATGCATAAACATAAAATCGCAATTTATAATATATAGAAACATATTCTTTATATCGAAATTTTTCTATTGATTTTGTATATGTATAATGATTTTATCGGTGAAACTTTAAGACGTGCAAAAATAAAATCCTCTTGCCACGGGACATAATGATATCGATCACATCAAGTGCATACATCATTTTTTCTCTTTTTAAATTACAAAACATTTCTATTTTATAATGTGTATATGTTTTATGATTATAATGTGTGCGGAGTGTAAATACGTGTGGCAAAGAGTATTGCTACGTGTGTATTAAGGTGGTCCTTATTTTTCAACTTCGTTTTTTTAAAGGTCTCACCCCCTAAGTGTTTTCCAACTTACCTAAAACTAACGCCAGAAAATATTCGGGTCATTCGCATAATTATAACTGGTGCCCCAGAGACTGTGAACGTCGTTATTTATATAAAAAATTACTATTTTTCCACAAATAACCCATACACACTATAAAACTATTAAATACGATATTATGCACGTAAATAATACCAAATATATACTGAAACAGAGTTTTAAATAGCTCGCCAACACGTAGGAGTCACGATAGGAAGCGCAGGGCGCGCAGAGAAAATTCTAGCCCTTTGCGCTCGACGACTTTTCGGTCGGTACTATGTACTCCTATGTACTCCTTAATTTTATTTTAAATTTAAAACAAAATTAATAAAAGTGTTATTGTGAAAATTTAGAAATTAACAAATTTATTTAAAATTTTCGCCCTCCTTGGGGCACGTGTTAGGGTTAAAAAAAATTTACAAAATTTTTACCAGTTACTTACTAACCCAAAAGGAAAAAAAATAGGGGGTGAGACTTATAGAAATATAAAATTTATTTTTTATAGGTATATGCTAAGGACCACCCTAGTGTGTATGTTGTATATTTAATTCTAGATAAATCTAAAATTAATGCAGAAATTAAGTACCTATAATGTTAATTAAATTAATAAAACAATTTCGCCTTTTGATTGGCGGAAACGATAAGTTTATTAATTTATTGACAGTGTATAACAAACCGAGTTACATCACTATTATCTCACACTACACTGTGCACATTATAAATGTGTTAGAGGATCAAGAAATATATGTATAATATATTCGATATATTCTGTGATGATTGTTGTTCCATTGTTGTTTCACTATTGTTCGTGTGACATACTTTATCCCTTTCATAATGCGTGATAGAAATATCTTTCAGTTAATTTATTATATCATTGCATGTACAACATGCCATTGTGCATTATTCATGTTTCAAGTTTCACGGCAAATGCTCCAATTAGTATTTTACATCTTACAAAATATTTTTTATATCTCAACTTTGCTATATCAAATTGAAACATTTTGAATTATACTCAGTAACGATACATAATGTGATGGATTGAGAGAGATAGATTGAGATGGATTTTAGAAAGCTCTATACTAGAAATTTATTATTTTATATTTGTATATAATTGTATTCAATTAAATGTATTATAAAATAGCAGAGCTGTATCTCTTTCAAGATGTATGTATAATAAGAGTAATAAATACAAGATGATTATTGAAAAAATACAAATAATCTTAATATTTTATATCAATAAAACTTGCTAGAAGAAAGCATTTTATTTAACAAAGCAATAATAATATATATATATAATTGAAATTATTATTGCTTTGTTAAATAAAATGTTGTATTTTTTTACTTAAATGTCAATAACCGTCAAAGACGAGTTTCATGACGTATGACATAGAATCGTTGTAGATGACATCTAAGTTTAAAAGGATATATAGTGATTTGAACGCATTGCGCGTATATTAAATAAAAAATTAAATTAAAAGAAAAATAATTTGAAGCTGCAATATGTAATTAGGTAATGTACTGCAGTGTTTTAAATAAAATTTGATTAAAACATAACAGATTCTCTAATAAAATTATCACTTGGCATATATTAACACTTGATATCGTATATTAACATTTTACATTAATGGCAATAATGGCTCGAGTATTACCACAAATTTAAATACTGATCAAAAATTACTACTATATCTAATGAATTATTACTAATACAATCGTTTTCGAATGGACGAATCAGACAAATCGGCGCATCAGATAAAATACTAAATCTAAATTGATTGTCTCTAAAGCATCTCCGTTGCTATACAAAAAATGTATAAAAGAGGAATTATATACAAGATTAAAATTATATTATATGTGAGAAAAAATAGGATTTCATATAACCTGCTCAATTCATTTTTTCGTCAGTTATTCGCCAGTTATTTTCGCCGCAATGCAGCGTTAATGAATCACAGTGTTAATTATTAACCATACATGTAAAAAAATGTGGATTCCTCGCGCAGAGTGGAAAATAATTTAAATCATCAATGTATATAAAATATTGTACATACATATGTATATATATATATACATATATTTGTTATCTCTCTTCAAAGTAAATATAATATTTTTTACACACATTTTGTCATTTCCCTAGACATTTATCATTAATAGCAATGGAGATATTTCAAGACATGATCAAACTATGTCAAGTATTCTGTTTTTATCTTCATTGAGTATTTAATTTTGGAAAAATGTTAGCTACACCAATTTTTGTTCCCGAAGTAGAATGCCTAATTAGTATTAAACTAAATGCATAAAAATGATCAAGACAACAATAACGATTCAATAATTTCAAGTAGATCAAAATCCCGAGATCTTGATGCCGTCAGGAATGCGAAATATCCTCTCCTCTGGCGGAAGTTCACCGATTTTATACTGGTCTAAGGTTGTTCTAGCGACGGCGGAATGTCCGGTGCCGATAAACGCTAAAGTCGCGTCTCGTCCAGCATATTCCAGGAGGACATCTTGGCCGCCCGGATGATTCTTTAGAAATTCCGTGCAATCGTATACATAATCATAAATCACCAGCCAGCAATTGTCAGATGCATCGTGCCAAGCAACCTCATCTAAATCGATCGTTCGGAGTTCGTCGTGCGATTTTTCCTTGCCTGAGTTTGCCTTGCGTCTTCGTTCTTTGATGCCGTCGTTTCTCTCCACGAAATTGTCACGCTCGACCTGCAGCAAGTTTTCCTTCAACGGTTTCACATCCTCCAATTCGAAAGAGCGAAAACTCAGACTTAGAAAATCCATGGTGCTGCGGGTTCTAAAGGCACTTCCTCTGCAACACGATCGTAATTATGTTTGTTAATAATAGAATTGATAATAGAATTAATAGAATTTAATATTCTGAAAGAGCTAAAAATTCGGAATATCAATCTTTTTGAAAATATAATTCTTCTACTCGCGTAAAGTGTGCTTAAGCTATCCAAGAAAATGTATTTCGTAAGCATATAAATCAATCACGCATCAAGCATATAATAGCTATCTTAGTAACTATGTATATAGCTACTAGAAAACTTTATTGATAAACTAAAAGGTTCACGAGATAACGTGAAATTATCAAATTATTAAAACATTATGACTAAGACTCGTTTGTGCGCATAAAGCTGAGAAGTAAATACGATTATAAAACATACACTACAACAGTATATGATTAGTTATAGTAAATTGTTAAATTTTCTTATATACAATGTGTTTCTATCGTATCACTTTTTAAGTACTGTTTAAGTAAATTAGTTTGTCATTTGTTGCGTTTGCTAGCAGTTCAAACAATTAGTCAGGCGACGAGAGCAAGAAATTCATTCTACTTCTTTTTTAAAATCTCAATGTGATTACTGGATTTAAAATAAAAAGTTATATAGAGAGAGATAGAGAGTATAACGACACGCTGTGATAAGTTGATATTTGCAATTGCGGAAAATTGTGAGCAACTTATACCCCGTTGATTATCGATTATTTTATAGAATTGACTAATGATGGCAGAAAAAGACACAAATGCGGACACATTGGAAATGTTATCTTGATTGCAAAAGAAACGGGATTGTAGAAACCGATCAACTCTCGCGATGTCATGCACAATTTGTGACGCACAATCGTTAAACAATCCCGGACACGATAATATATATAATCCGAAATAGATATGTATGTTATGTTAAATCCACCTACAATGGCGAACGTTTCTGCCGAGAGAGTTGTCTGTCAAGAGACATCGTATGACGTACTGAACACCCTAGACAGAAATCAATTCCTTTGGGAAAAGAAAGTAATTCTATTACCGGTTGAAACCTAATGCGTGTATGTACACCGGAGATATCTCCTTGGTCACGCATTGTCGCGGTAAACGAACGTGTGGCTTGTGCAGAACACGCGCATAATCCCAGCTGCTCAAACCGGTTGCGATTGAATAAAAAAATCACCCTTTTTTTTCCTGATCGAAACTCCGCTAATGATCACTAATCAAAAACAGTCTAGATAAAAATGCACACACAAATTAATAAAGCAGATTAATAAATTTCAACCGTTAGAGAAGAGAAGGAAAAAAGGGAAGAGCGCGTGATATACTTTGTACTTTGTAAATCTTACCATAAAACTGTTTCAATTCTCCTTTTTTTATCAATTTTCGCAAAGTTAATAATCTCCCGCAGAAATTTTAAATAATAGCTGAATCTCTTGCTCGCATCAATCGCAATTCAAAGAAAGATTTTAACGCGTCGGCACTCTCTCATGCGACTCTGTGACACGGCACTCTACTAATTGACAATTATGTTTGTCTGCGATTTTATTTTTTCGCGCACGCGTGACGTTGCCTGTATTTGCGATGATAAACTCCCAATCAGCATCTCTCGGATTCTAAAGTTTACACATAAATGATACATGATACACGATCATGACTGCACTATTACTTAATAAGCCACTATCGGCACTTGTCGATATCACACGTTCGTATTGCAATACGTTGATGTATTGAGTCATTTGATTGCTTCACTCTTGACCCGACGAGAATACGCGCGTAAATTCGCTTATTAAACAATATAGAACATATATTTGTTTATATTTAATTTTAATAGCGTGTATCATCTGATGTATACATGTACACACACACACACATTTTCTTATCTATCTCAAATGAAGAATAAATGATATAATGTACAAGCAAATCGCGCACAAGAAAAATTTTATAAATCGCTATAATATTCATTACAATGTTCACTGCAATATATTCACTACAATATCACTATACAATAGTATTGGATAATACGTAAGCAACAATATAATCTTTATCGACTTATTTACAAATTATATATGTACACATTATCTTAATTTTTCCATTTTTTTAAATCTACTTTTTAATTGATACGAACAAGACAGTTACTTGAGGCAATCAAATTGAAAATTTTGAGAAGGATTATCAGAAAAATATTAATATAAAGAAATAGTGTGAGAATATCCGTAATCTCTCACACAAAATGTAGTATCTAAGAGATAAATGAATAGACAATTATATCTATAATTTATAGATAAAGGAAAGAAAATGCAAATGAAAATAAAGAGCGTGGTTGTTTGACCAGTTGTCGATATAGTGGAAAATGCAGCTAGGTGTGCTACTGTCAAATACAAAAGTGAATTTTTCTCGAAAATATTCGTTTTTCATCGATAAGAAGAAAAGTAAAAGCTACAACAGACTATATTGGCCGACTAAAAATTTGCCAATTCTACTCGTCCGACTGCCGCATCGTTGCGCATGTACGCGCGTTACCGCCAACCGGGACAATGCTAGGCCACGCGACGTCGCCGTCGTCGCGACGCCGGCGCCGCATCGCCAGCGACGTTGACGACGACGTCGATGGTGATGGCGGTGGCGATTGCGACGTCGATGACGGTGGCGGTGGCGGCGACTGCGACTGCGACGGCGACGGCAACAGCAGCGGTGGCGGCGACAGTGACGATGATGGTGCGGTCAACGCCGGCGACGGCGCACTGCGAGTCTGATAGTCATAATCATGCCACCCTGACCTCACGCACATTTCCGTGAGCAGCACGGAAAGCGAGCGTGCGTTGACGTCGTCGAGAAAAAAAGAGATCTTTGGCATCGCCGCGACAAACGTAGGTGAACAACGACGAAACACGACGACAGCAACGGTATATTCTTGACGTGTACGCGCACGAGCAGAAGAGGTTGTCGTCTCAGGGGAGGATCGGACCGGTTGCAGACAACTCGTTCGTACCAGCGTCTAACTTTTCTTCCCGTGGACGATGTCCACGCGTCCGAACGCGCTCGCGGAGAATCATCGTAGTAATCGAACCGTATTCGCGCTCTTACATGTCGATAAAAATTTCATCTCAGAAACACGTATACGGAGAAGCCGAGGCCCCGCGAAATCTGGAATAAAAAGTCGGTGCAACGTATTATTAAAACGCCATCGATAATGCTCGCGAATGCGAGACGGTGCGCAAACATCGGAGCGATCGACCGCGATCGGAAACGCGTTCGATGATCGATGAAATGTGTCGAAAGCTCGTCATACGTTCGTCTAAAAGCGCAAAACGTGCGGGCAGAATAAGAGAATATAGTACGCGCATGTACATTACATGTAGAAAATGTTGTCCTCGTGACACATATTAGGTATATAGAGGGATACAGCGATGCACACTTGCGTGCGCCGCTACTATACCGCGTGAAGGCATTTGTCTGACGCGAAGAACCGGCGCACGCGACGCCTGACATCCGCCCTTCGGCAACGACGATTCGCGAGCGATATGCGCGTGCAGGAGGATGCACTTGCATATCCGAAAGTGCACGTGTGTGTGTCCGGGAGGGATTTTGAATAATTGGACGAGGGTGCGAGAGACGACGCCGCGCCACCGGCGCTGCACGCCGCACGTGTTACTCCGACCGAGCCGGATCGATCGCCCGGAAGTGTGCTCGAGCCCGAAGCTGTGCGGTCATATGCGTCTTATTCGTCGCGTGCAGATTTTCGCAGAAGCGCATCTCTGAACGAATGACATCGTTCATTTCGGCAATTTGCGCGAAATTACATCGTCGGGGTAAATCGACACGGGGTTCCTCGCACGTTCTTTGCATCGATTTCGCTTTTCGCTCGAGTGTTGGTGATAAAAGTGAATCAATTGCGTATATCTATCAGGGATGTATGTGATATTATCTAGAAAAGGGGGGAATCGATTTGTAAATTGGTGAGCAAGTGTTTCGACAATGTTCAATCCGTCAAAGTATTCGTCGTTGACGTACGTAAAGAATGTTTGATTTCAATCTTTTGTGAAATTCGAATTTGTGTATGTTGCCTGTGTAGAATGTCCCGAGAGATAATTGTCCATAGCTCCGAGTAATCTTTAGAAACAACTTTTTGTTCATTTCTCTATATCCTATTCTGCCTCTTTCCCTTTCCTAATCTTCTGTTTTTTTTTTACCGGGAAATTTCCTGGAAGTCGCTTACGAAATTGCGTTTGGAATAAACGCGATGGTAAACGTGTAAGAGAGGAAAAGACGCGAAACTTTAACTTAATTAAAGATCTACTTTCTCGCCGACAGAGAAGCTGATTGAATCTAGATCGCAAGCTCTGCTCTCTTTCGAAATTCCTCAATCACCAAATCTTGTTACATTCACGAAATGTGCATAATCCCGAGGAACACGCATAATCGCGAAATGTTAATAAACAACATTATTTCATGGAAAGGAGTAGGGAATAGGGAAAAATAGAATTGTCGAAATTTGTGTGTGTGTGTGTGTGTGTGTGTGTGTGTGTGTGTGTGTGTGTGTGTGTGCGCGTGTGTGTTTATCGTTTATTAAATCGTCAAGTATTTTTTCTTGCATCGCTTATCGCGTGATTAATTAATCAATTAAATAACTAGCATCGTGATAGAAAATAATTCTAAATAATTTATTATACACGCCGTTTGGCGGATAATGTCATGTCAAATTCATTTGGTCGTCAACGCTGATTAGCATCCACGACTAGTAGCAACTTGTACTTGTAGCCTCTTTATTGCACACTGCGTCTATTCGGTCTCGCCGTTCAATCCTGAATTCCGACTCCGAGTTTTGTCGGCGTCGACACGCGCCGCCACGGGTAATAAACGACAGATTGTGCTAAGACTGTGTTCCGTTGGCCGTTGGCACATTTCTGGTCGCCTTTTCGGGCAACAGATCCGTGCAAAGTGTAACGATAGCTCACAAGCGGCGCCGATCTTTCTTTTTTCTCGTCGCACAACCAACCAAGTGCAGCTCGGCCGTCACTTTTCGTTAGCATCATTATTAATAGCGAAGGCATCGATTAATTGATTTATGTTATAAAAAAAAAGAATGGTACGCGTCGATAAATAATCCCGTCTTGTCCCGGCTTTGTTTGCCATCAATAGAGCGTAGCATACCCCGTGATCCGACGTCAGACTTGTACGGATCATCGACTTTGACTCGCCTCGTTTCCAACCTATGTTGGAACAACCCCCTTTCCCCTTCCCACGCTTGGTAATCGAAGCCTAGTTCTTATCTCGCGTTCGCGGGGGAGTAACTGTCCGATATCACGCCGTTACACGCGCTTCATTAAAAATGCAGCCTCACCGAGACACAGTCTATAGACACAATATTCGCGCGGTCGTGTACACCAGCTTCCATTTCTTTTCTTTTTCGCCGATCATCAACGGTTGTGTTCTGCTCTTTTCCCTTAAATTGCACTACCGAAACGTGAAAATTAATTCCGATGATCGGGGCGAAAAATTATACGTTTGTATTATCATTAGTTTCTTGGCTTTATCAACGCCAGCACACTTGCTCGCATTCGCACGGTTAAATCCACGATTTTTTAAATATCGATACTGCGTCTCCCCTTCTTCGCTTCGCCAGCGGAAGTACATCTTTCGCTACAAGATAGTCTTCTCGCGACGAACGGAATACAAATTGTACCGATTGACTTTTTAATTGTCATTCTTTGAACCCTTGGCGTATCCGCGCCTCGAGCGATATTATAGGTAGTGCCGAGGGCCGGTTAGCAATCATCTCGGAGCACTTTGAATCACTCTCATCGCGCATCCCGCGAATCCTCGATTGTTCGCGCAGCGCGCGCGTGCAAGAACTCTTACTATTTATAAATTGTCCGAATTCAGTCGCGTTGGCGAACGATTCGACTCGACAGAGCTGCTGCCGCTGCTGCTGCTGCTGCTGCTGCGGCTGCTGCAGCTGCCGCCGTCGCCACCGTTACCGTCGTCACCGCCACTGCCACTGCCGCCTCGTGTAAGGAACAATTTGCTACTCCATGGTAAAAATAGAAGCTCCTAGCCAGCTAGCCGAACTCGCGGCTAGAGCTGAGACGCGCGCGGCGTTCTAGCCGCGCAAGGCGAACAGACGGACAAACAGCGTATGTTCGGCAATGCAACTGATCGTGTGCTCGTGTGCGAATGCTGACGATGATGCTGATGTAGATGTTGCTGCTGCCGATGTTGCGCACCGATCTAGAACGGCGTTTATCGCCGTCAACGCGAAGAAAGCGCGCGCGCGCGTGTGTGTCCACGTGTGTCTGTCTTTCCCTTTTCCACCCTCTCTCTCTCTCTCTCTCTCTCTCTCTCTCTCTCTCTCTCTCTCTCTCTCTCTCTCTCTCTCTCTCTGTGCGCGCGTGCGTGTGTGTATGTGTGTGTTGCGTATTCATGTGTATACATAGATTTCGGCATCGTTCTGCTTTCCTCTTCATCTTACATCCACTTTGCAATCCGCTCGAGGTAAACTCAGTGTTCGCCGAGATTTCGCCGTGAGATCAGTCCTGTGTCATCTTAGTCATCTCGACCGATCTACTGTAGATAGATCTCGTGGATGACTCATCAGAGAATCCTATCGAATCTTCATTTTCCAAAGAAAGCGTCAAATTGAAAGAGAAAAGCTTTCGAATGAAGAGTTAAGAAATGAGGGATTAAACGATAAAAGATACAAACGAGACGAAGATAGAGAAAAAAAGAGAGAACGCGAGTAAGAAAGAAAGAGAGAGAGAGAGAGAGAGAGAGAGAGAGAGAGAGAGAGAGAGAGAAGGAGAGAGAGAGAGAGTGAGAGAGAGAGAGAAAGAGAGAGAGAGGACCACATTCCGAGCGGATCACGGATGCTTATAGAAGCGTTGCGTAACGGCGTCAGACGAATAACGAAAACGCGGCTCCGTTGAGCTCGTTGTCTAATTTCGACAGTTTCAAAAGAAAACGCGATCTAGCGCACATTTTCCGACGGATTTTCTCACTTGAGGGCGACATCTTCTAATGGTCACCATAGCTCCAGAGCTCTAGAGTGCCGTATGCCAGATGCTGGATGCGCGATTTTTCGAGAACCCTCAGCGAGACTCGACTCTTGTTAATCTATAATCGCAAGCGACTGCGAGACGACACGTGTGTAGGTGCGAGTGCGTAAGTGTTGTGTGCGTGTGTATGTGTGCGCGAGTAAGTGAGAAGGAGACCGGAACGGTAGTATGACGAGGTGACCGGAGACGTTGTCTTGAGGTGGCGGCGGTTTGATGTGATTGAGGATGAGAACGAAAGAGAATGGATAAAAAATGCTTAAGAGAATGTATCGCTTCCAAAACCGCGACTATAAAGGCCGCAACTATTCTTGCGTGTAATTTCCCGGCACCGGAAGAGAGTGAGAAACGTTTCGCGTTCGCGATCGGGAGACGTAGATTCGCGCTCGCATGTTCGGTTCCTCGAAGTCGAACTAAAATTAAACCCGGCCCGGCGAGGCTCACTGATTCTTTTCTCACGTCCGGCTTCTCTTTTGCGGGTTGCGTCGCGATGACAGGCAAGCCTTGAGAATTCGGGCTTGAGTTTGTGGTCCAGGGATTGACGCGCGGTTGTCGCGCCTCCGTAATTTTTCGAGCTAAGATAGTAGTTTCGGCAACGTATGTACCGTTTGTGTCCCGTCACGTTTCTCACAACGATATCGACGATAGATATGTGCCACTGTTACGGTGAATCAACGCTCGATTCTACGGTGCTGACTATTGTAGAGATCCGGTGAAGGCGGACGTGAAAAGGCAGCAACGAGGAGAATGGGACGATATCCGAAACAAGGCACGTGCAGACGTTGCTGACGAAAGACCAAGAGCACAATCAAGACGATTGCGACAGTAATCAAGACGATCGTAATCAAGACGAAGACGAAGGAAAGAAAGTAGGGAGATTAGGAAATCGAACGACAGTGCCTGCGATAGCCGCGAGAGATGCAGCAACAATCACACTCCGGCCAGCAATCGTCCGGGGCGCCGAATGGGGTAGCGGGGGGCACTCAATTGTCGCAAACAGGTGGCATAAGTCCGGCACAACCTGGCGCGACCGGTACCGCCACCGTGGCGTCAAATCGTACGCAGGTTAACGGAGGCAGATTCGACTTTGACGACGGCGGGACCTATTGCGGCGGCTGGGAGGACGGAAAGGCCCATGGCCATGGCGTATGCACCGGGCCTAAAGGTCAGGGCGCCTACTCCGGCAGCTGGCATTTCGGCTTTGAAGTATCTGGTGTTTACACATGGCCTAGGTGAGCAACTATCGTTGATACAGACTACTTATTGAATTGCGCGCGACGCTATCTCCTTTATCAATATTTTCAATTTTTCATAATGCACGGTCGTCTAATCAGAAATAAAATTTCACGCAACAAACAGAATTACGAAAGATTACGATAAATTATTAATTTCCATGTACACGCGCGCACATACAGACATGTACGTACAATCCACCGAATCGGTCTAGTCTAATTGCGCTTTTCTTTTTTACTTGCGAAACAAATTAATCTTATATTCTCTTCGCGTTGGCGCACTCTCGGGATGTGGCGATTAGTTCAGTGCTGCTCCTCTGAGTTTAATTAGGAAGGATTAAAGCTAAGCTCGCTTACGCCGTGACGAGTGTATGCTTTTCCGCATAGCTGATTATCCGGTATTATATTGCCACCGCGTTAACAGCGTTAATGTTCGAGTCGTAAGACAAACGTGGTACTGAACACAATACACTATGTAAATAACTCAAATCTAACAAAGTTATTTCGAGAGGTTTTTGTCTTCGATAGCTGTAAAAAATGTTTTTCCGATGAGTTTCAATTAGACATTTCATTGACGCTTTCGTGCCGAATTCACGTGACTCGTGGCGTCGCATAACGCGAGATGAGCGAATGGCGGACCTTGACACGGTATCCCGGTATATACCTGGGAGGGTATCTCCCGATCCTGCGAAACTGGGTCACCGAGCGCAAGGACAACGAGGACCGGATCACTAAGATTCACTTCAGGATCTAGTTCAGGGCCGGGATAATGGTTGAAATTTTCGAGGATAATATGTCTTTGTGCCGAAAATGAAAAGATTCCCTAAATCTTTTAATTAAAAAGTTAATTTAATTAAATCTTTTTTTCTTGTAATAGAGTTATAGTCCTAGTTTTAATAAATAAATGATACGATTAGTATTGAAATTTCTATTGAATCTTGAGTTAAAACGCAACGTCAAATACTGTTAAACGTATCAGTATAACGTCGATTGCGCATTCAGGCGCTTCTTCATTTTTATTTCTCATTAGCTGAAGAGAAATTCACCATTGACATTAATGATAGAAAAAGAACACTGAAACACTCTATAACATAAAAACAAGGTGTAAAATAATTGTTTACTCTTTAAGGATCAGTTTTACGAGAGGATATATCACATAAATACCACAAATGTCCGTCAATTAGGAATAAATTCTACGATATTCAAGTGCACGCGTGACACAAAAACTTGGAAAAGATCTAATGATTGTAATTAGAGTTTTTAAATCATGTCTAATGGTATAGACGTTATTCCATATAAGAATGATAGAAATATAATAACATCGAAATAATTTTGTTTCTTATGACATTTACAAAATGTTCCGTCAATCTGCTTGATATTGGATGTCAATTTTTTGAATATATGTATATATCCGAGATTTCATTTAAATCACATGTTACCGATATGAATTTTAACTTTTCGTTGCGTTACGTTGTATATGTGCGTGTGTGTAAAAAGTTCTTTGAGACCGTTCTCGGCAACTTTGATAATAAGCCTCTTTCTTGTTGCTAATTTTTGCGAGGAATGAAATAGATCGGATGCGGGTAACATATAAAAAAAAATAATAAAGATTGAGAGAGACGATGAGAAATATCTCTTCTTCCCATTAATACATCTGGCTATTTCGTTTTCACGCACAAGCTGAAGTAAGATCTTCGATCACATTTTCCTAGCAACATTTTCCGACACGGTTTTTGTTCTTTATTATTATGATACTCAAAGACGAAACAAAAGATTCGTCTTTGTAAATCGAATATATATTGTCGATTACTCTATTTTTAAAAAATGTTCGCTTCGTGTACTTTGAATTTCTCTGGATAAAATTATATGTTGCTAAAAGTATTTTTTTTTTTTCAGCAAGATTATCTTATAAAAATTATTTATTACAAAGACTTGACTTACATGCAAAATTATTTAATGTTAATTAATTATGTCTATTAAATTAAACATACTTAATTATACTGTGTGTGTGTGTGTGTGTGTGTGTGTGTGTGTGTGTGTGTGTGTGTGTGTGTGTGTGTGTGTGTATTGTATATGATATTCGTTTCTCGATATAAGAAAGATAAAGATTCGATATAAGAAAGATGTTTTTTTGATTCATTTTACAACTGTATGTTGCACAAATACATAATTAAAACATTATCATAGCGTTGTTGTAATCGTAATATTAATAATTAAACGGCATTGTGTAGAAACAATTTTTAAATTGTCAAGATTTGTAATGTATTTAACGTGAACTGCAATAGTTTATGCGAATAATATAAATTTTTGTTATGCGATAAACTATCGTTATTGTAAGAAAAATATTTCTGTGAAAGTTTTCGTTTTTGTATACTGTCACATTTTCTATTATATGTCTTTTATTTAACAATTATCCGCAGGAACACGCGCTCGAGTAGAAGATTAAGCATTTTTCTTCAAGAGATTTATCATGAGAGCTTTCCAAGCTATCTTTTGGATTTATCAGAGAAATGAAAATAACTTTAAAAAGTGAAATATACTTGGCGCTGCCTCAAAATGATTTTTTAAATAAAAGAAATTTAGCGCAAGTGCGGATTTAATCGCGCAATTGAAGAAGCACTTGTTCGATTAGTTTTCTGTCTATCTTCCTTTTATTATAATACACATAAAAATATATTTAAAGAAAGTTCGTAAATGTATACATACATGCGCACGCGCACATTCACGCACGCACGCACGCACACAAAATCTCTCTCTTTCTCTTTCTCTTCATACAGCATAAAGTATCAAATCACATCATATATGCCATTTCGCTCTATATATGTACATATATATATATATATATATATATATATATATATATATAGTAATGTGTGAAGCAGCACAGAACCGTTGTTATCGTCACTGATAGCGTATGCAGTTTGCAATTATTATCCGCGTATTAATTAAACGAATTTTTAGTTTATATGTATATGTATATATATATATATATATATATATATATATATATATATATGTACAGGGGTATTCAAAATGATTCATCCAATTTCAAATGACTATATTTTTGAAGTTTACAAATACATAGTGATTAGTGATAAAAAAAAGTCGCACGGCGTAAGATCCGGTGACCTAGGAGGCCAGCTGTAGAGCATCAAATCATGGGGTATCACTTTTTCTTTTGGGAGTACGTTAAGGATGCTGTGTACGTGCTACTGTTGTCCATAACTTTGGATGAGCTCAAAAATCGCATTGTTACAGCTGTGGAGTCAGTGACAACGGATATGTTAGAGCGAGTATGAGAGGAATTTGACTATCGTCTCGGCGTTGCTCGTGTAAGGGAAATCACATCGAGCACTTATAAGATGAGAGACAAAACAGTTTTTGGACAGTTTTTCTTTTGGTTAATGTATCACTAATCACTATTGTATTTGTAAGCTTCAAAAATATAGTCATTTGAAATCGGATAAATCATTTTAAATAATCCTGTATAATAGCGTAAATATATAACCATGTAATTCTCAAAGCGTAAATCGTAATGATATTTCTGCGAGTGAATAATTACTAAGAATAGCTGAAAGAATTGTCGTATACTTTAAGTTTCTTGTAGAAAGCTGCTATTTAGAAGACTAACTTTTGCAAATCGTATTTCAGCGGGTCAGCTTACGAGGGACAATGGCAAAATGGCAAGAGACATGGCTTGGGTATGGAAACCCGTGGCCGTTGGCTCTATCGAGGAGAATGGACTCAGGGATTCAAGGGTCGTTACGGGGTTCGACAATCTACTACATCCACGGCGAGATACGAAGGCACGTGGTCCAGCGGTCTACAGGACGGTTACGGCTCCGAGACTTACGCCGACAGCGGTAAGTACCAAACCTCTATTCCGACTAAATATTCTATTTTATAATGTTCACAACCAATGCATGATACATGAATTTCTCTTTGATAAATTATTGGACACCGTGTTCAGCATGTTCTTAAAATAGATAGATAAGCTTTAATATACTCTTTTGTTTATCTTGACGACGAAAAAATTATCTATATGATAATGAGTATGAAAATACATTCTGTCCGAATTATACATAATATATATATATATATATATATATATATAAACATTTTTTTATCTTGTCGCCTGTTTTGTAAGAATATGTCTAAGAAATGCACGGAGATTGATTCTGGAATAGATTTTGTTTTTTTTTTTTATTTTATACAAAGAAATTGTTGGAAATAATTTCTTTTCGCAAACATTTCATATACACACACATTGATTTATCAATTAAAAATTCAAGTATAATTTACGCATTTTATTACTTTGATGTACAAATTCATCGTTTCATAGTACGATGTCAAGTTGACTCTTATCGTTACTGTTACTTATCGTTATCTGTTAGTAACGCAAATAAAATAATTATAAAATAATTATACAAGAGAGAATATAATAGTATTATATAACCTCATTTTGTTTTTAACATCATATGTAAGTTTTCCTAATATTGGTAATTGTACATATATAGCGATATATTAACCTGCAGAAAATTAAATGGCTTATAATGCAGTGTAATAAAAATAAAAATAAGGAGAAATGTATTAAAGAGAAGGAGAATTTATATTGAAAGAAAATTTTAATTATGCAAATTATCTCAAAAATAATTTGTTGGCAATTTCATAATAAATTATAATGTGTAAATGTTTTAAAGGATTATAATTAATTAAAGTAAAATTCAGACTTACACACACACACAAAAGATACACAGGATGTTAGGATGTAAAGCCAATCTAGCAAGATTAAAAATTTTATTTTTCCAAATTATAAAAGACACTTTTTTTTTTGTCATATATGAAGCGATAGATTTAAATTAAATTAATGCTTTTCTGTTGGAAATATTAACAAAATTGTAACATCATATCATATAGATAATGTATTATATAATTTAGTTGATTCTTTATAAATGAGGAAGAGTTTTATATTACATGCAATGGTATATATAACTATGACAAAATATTATCATAATTATATAGTATTCATACAATTAGTATTACAGTAATTATACAATTAGTATGCGTGTGTGTGTGTGTGTGTGTGTATAACCTGAATGTTGCATACACCAATCAATATAGTAAAATAATCAATACAATAAAAATGATAATAACACTCTCATCCAGAAAAGTGTTTAAATTGTCAAAACAAATCAAAGTAGTACAATTATCAATCCCTTATAATTAACTAATAAAATTTGTCTTTTTTATTTTAATAAGTAGTTTCCTAATTATTCTATTAACTACTGCTATATTATGAAACAGACAATACGAGAAAAATATATTTAGGGTTTCATATATGTTACTGTTTTCTTCTTTATTTTTAACTCTGCCAAGTATTCTTGTAAAAATCTACTAAAATCTAGACAAAAAGTTATAAATTTGTAGCTTGAAAAGAGAAGAAAAATGTTCCGGACTCATAATCACATACTCTTTTTTTATTTCTGTGATATAGGTAGACAACTCTCTTACAATTAGAGTTGAGCTACCAAGAATAATACTTCTTTATATAAGCTGACAAAACAACTTTGAAATATAGTTTAATTGCATCGATTTGTAATACAGTCGACACATCGTAAATACCAATTCACCTTAGAGCAGTTATATAGAGTTCGGTTTTATTGATTTTACATTAAACGTAATCGCCATTAATAAGGAATAATTTTACTGACGAAATATTTTGTCGGTCGTTAAAAGCATATCGAAACTTCTCTCTCATTCGATTCTGCCTATAAAGCTAGAACGTCGTCAAGAAATAAATTAAAGAATTCTTTTAATAAAGCGGAGCTGATTTGGAACGCGATAAATAAACAAAAAAAAAACAAATATGGAAGGACACGTCGTCAATTTCACATTATCTCAGCAAGATATTTAGTTGCGCCAAGATTGATGGCCAACATGGCGCAATTGAGATGTCTGTAAAAATTGATGCAGTATTTAGAGAACGATTATTCTCTTTGCTTCAAGTTCTTCTCTATGCTTAGGTAAAAAGAGAAGATATTATTACCGAATAAAATATTGCAATTTTATTTAAAATGTTCTATTATATTGAATTATATATTTAAGAAACTAATTATTCTGTGTTCCATCTAAAAAGAAAGCTATTTTCATCGTAAACCAATCCGCGCACACATTCGAATTGAATGATTATTATAAACAAGTACAAGAAAACTATAATTGCAATCGATGATAACTATTCATCGATATTGAAAAATGTTTCTTGAAAATATCAAGAATAATGGTATCGTTGCGCAACGATTATAATGTTCCTGAAAATTGATGCGATTCCTTCAATATTTTCCGCTTCAGTTTCTATAGTCTGTTCATTTGCTCACAGTTTTCTTCTCTGATAGGACATCTCCTTGCGCAATGCAACTGTTCAGTACCTACTATCCGGCAAGCAATGCTGCAAAATTCCTTATGTTGTTTCAAACACTGCTCGATCGTAATCTCTTTGTTCTTGAATTTTAATTGATCAATTTTATTTACTTTATCGCAAAATATATGTATATTGAATGGAAGGGAGGAGTCGCCTCAATTACGAATAAATAACACGCCATTAAATGAGTCACTCGAATCGAAGTGAAGAAGTAGGATTACTGTCAGCCGATCGATCATCGCTTGTAAAACATTATAAGCTTTCGAGCGTTAACTAGCGTAAGAGAAATCACGCTAGTATAAAATATTGTTGATACCTATATTAATTAACGCGTGATATTGTATTTAGATGTTTGTTATTCGCTGAATAAGCCTGATATCGCTCGGAATATTAAGGTTGCGACAAATGTTGGATCTCAGCGTGTTGTAAAAGGAAATGACGAGGAAATTACATGAAAAATTTCTTTAAGTGGCGAGTCTCATTATTATACATCATAAGCAACAAAATACTTGCTTCTCCATAAAAATCTAAAGATGAGTCCCGCGACTTCTTCGTGCTATTCCGAGAGATCGTTAAAACATAAGTGTATGAATTGAATGCTGAAGTTTTTCAATAATATTCTTCTCTAATAAATCTCGCCGCGTTGTAACATTTCCACGGCATCTCAAGATTATTAATCTCATGATCCCAAGTAAAGAATCTCAAGCAGAATTCAGAAACTGGAAATGCTCTAGCACTGCCACGTCACATTGAACACGCGTGCGTACATTATGCTCGCCGAAAATAGCATGTCCGATCGCTCGACGGGAATCAGTTGACTCGACATTTATCAAGCAGCACGAAATATCCGATTGAATTATTGCTCTAGTTTGAATTCACTTTTAATGAATCATCATTTCTCTCTTTTGTTGCTTTCGCTATATCGTAGTTAATTTAATTTTTGTTGTTGTTTTGTAAAGATATGGGATTGTCTCTGGATACATTATTTTCTTCTGGAAGAAAAAAAGAATAGAACTATATATATATACTCTGGTGCAACTATATACCCTCTATAACTAAATTACCTGCTTCAATTTCTTGAAAATGGGCCGGTCTGTAAGACCTGAAAATGCGCGCAACTTGATTTGTAGTCTAAATAAAGCGCTGAGAAACATCGAGCAGATATAATAAAATGCAATAGAATTTATTTGCATTACCGGTAATTTTCCCTCTCTGTCTCTCTCTCTCTCTCTCTTTCTTTTTCTCTTTCTCTTTTAAATGTTTGCATCTTTTTTGCCTTTTTCAATAGTAATAAATGGAGTGCCAGCGCTATTTTAACGGGGAATCGAACCAGCAGAAAAGCTACAGTAGTTTCTTATCATCGATTCTTATCGTAAATCGATTGTTTATTGTAAACGATGGTTTACGTCGTTCAACATGTATATGCATTATGTGGATTGACCACGTTTGCGCAAGAAAAAACGCAACAATAATCACGGACAGATTAAACAAACTTTCGAGCAATGTATCAAACAAATTTTCTCGAGAGAAGATGAGCGACCTATTGTCAAATGATACATTTCCTATGAAAAAAATGATTTAAAAAATGGTTAATCTTCTGTAGGGCAAATTAAGACAATTTGTGATAAGATTTCAGATTAATCTCTCTCTTTAAGAAATTAAATATATTATCTTAATTTACCCTGCAGAGAGAGAGAGAGAAGATGAATCATTTTTTTATCCAAATTTTCTAATTTATTATGAAATTTGTTGGCAAGCTTATCACACGCATTAGATGTACTTTTCATTAATCATTAGATTTGTTGTATTGAGAGAAAGAGAGAGACAGAATTATATCTTCAAAGATAAATTTATTCTATTGACATTTTTCAAACATATCGACACACTTGACTTTACACTAATAATATTATATGTTGAATTTAAAATAAAATTAGTTGATACTAGATGGAAAATGGAGTGTAAAAAAGTAAAAAATGATGTAAAAAATACATACATACATATATAGATTAATAATTATTATTTCGTATTTCTTTGGCGAGCGCAAACGTTCGCATTATTTGTACTTGCGGAATAATCTGCCTTTTATATCGGAAAGATTATATAAATCAATTTTGTGATATCTCTTTATATATATATATATATATATATATATATATATATATATATATATATATAGAGAGAGAGAGAGAGAGAGAGAGAGAGAGAGAGAGAAAGATTTGTAAAAAGAGTTAAGAGTTCTTTTTTATGGTCATCTTGGCACCAGTACGCGATGGCGCGATGCAAGGTAAAGCGGGGTAAAGAAGAAAGAATAAGAACACGAACAAGGTGCAGCACGTGTATGCGTATCACGTGGAAAAGGGCGAGTCCACGTAAACACAACGTGGAGGTTTCCATCTACCTACCGGGCGCACGCGGACGCACCCAACTTTTCCGCGAAGACCCTGGTTGGTTCACCTCCCGATTTGAACCTCTCTGTTACGGGTCAAGGTCGCTTACGGTATTTCCACCTCCACCCGCTGCCTACTTTCTACTAGCGTCGTGTAACTTCTACGATGAAATAAAATCCACCCGCACCCTAGCGTTCGCGCGCTTTTCACAGTTATCGAAACGTTTTACTTTCTTTCGTATTCTTCTCGAGATTCTATTACATTAGCGTGGATGTCTTTGCGTCCATTTACATACTACATACACAGTCTACATAAATTTATTTCGTTATCAATATCTTCCAAAATCTTCTGACGAGAAAGGAAAACATTTTCTCGATACATTTCTATCATAAATTCTTTTGTCATTCTACATCATCAAATGTTAGATCAATGTTTACACAGTCTCTCTCTTCATAGTAATCTGTTTTTTGATATTATATATACATAATGTGTACATAATAAATAAATAAATCTAGACATATTTTACGTTATTTAAATCTCATGTAATGTCAATGTGTACTTAATCTAAGAGTTGGAAAGAACAGGATAAAAAAAGAATTAATAAAAAGGATACGATAGTTATGTTAAGAGAGGTTAGCGATTAATCAATAGATTGTCAACAGATACTTTAATAAATGTGTAGGATCAATTTTTGCTTGGATTATCTTGATAAATTTTGAACATCAAGAGTCAATATTCTATATAAAAAGAATACTTTAGAAAAAATAAAAAATGTGATACTCAATCAGAACAACAAGAAAGGAAAGGCTGAACACGGATGTAAGTGGCGCGGGAGTATATGTTCTACATCCTCCCACGTATTTTCGGTACGCGTGCACATTTTTTCCTTTTTTTTTTTTACATATACGAAATGCGACACGTGAATGCAAATACAATCGACAATCGTGTAAACATCGGCAATCTACATTTCACTATGTATCTCTGACTATCGATACGAACATATCGACAATACGTCGCTTCGAATACCAACGGCTTCGATATTCGAACAAGGTAAATTGGTTCGCTCTTATACTTTCCAAAGAACTTCTGCTCCTCATCGCATCGCAGTTTCCTGATTTATTGTTTTGTATTACAATGCATCGAATAAATTATATAATCATTATGCAACAATATCTTTTATCTCGTAATTACATTTTAACTGAAATTGGCTTTTTTCAGTTTGCTTTAATTAATTTAGAATTAATATAATTATAACAAAGTATATGTATGTGCTACATACATCTATTACATTTGAAAAACATCTTCCTCTTACACACACCACAAGAGGCAATACACAGTGATGTATGTACATTTTGTGATATATATTGCGCCCTTCTATTATTTCCCATCTGAATAGAATAAATTATATCCTCTACAGGCAAAAGAGAGATTTGAGACCTTTAGCCACAAATTAACATTCTTACCGCGTGAACCGCGTGTTCTTAACGACGCTTTTGAAAAATGTGCGAAATGTCTCGTGCACGACCGGCGGAACCGGCCTCCAACAACTTGATAAACGTCACCTTTATGGTACCATAAAACAATGACGAAGAATAGCAGCAGTCGAGATTTATCGGCCAAGACTCGAGGATCAATGTATGCATGCGTGCATGATTATTGTTCGTAATTATAAAAAAAAGTCACGGATGTCTAAAACAGATTGCTTTCGTGAAAGCAAAAGTATCGTATTTCGATATGTATATACGACGATATATTCGATGATATACGACAGATGAGTAGAAATAAGCAAGTGTTTATAGATTTGACTTTATTTTCTTTACTGGATCATTATATATATTTTCTTAGGAGTTGTTCTACATATCTAAGAGGATTGCGTGTAACGGGGACACGCGTATAACACTTGGAAGTGAAATTCTCAAGCCGAATGATCTTCTAGATACATATTTCACAGCTCCGCATTTCATTCCATGGATCCGCAATACATTATCCTTGTATCATTTCTTTGAAACATTTTATAGATATGAATAGATGAAAGTGACGAATAATTCATCGTGTAAAGATCGAAAGTATATGAAATAATTTTGCTATTCTCGTTGCCGTTCTCGTAGCTTAAATATAAAAAGTATATAAAGAGTGACTGTGCGTTGTTACATGTTTTAAGCAAATAAATTTATAAGCATGTTTTTTTTTCTTATGTAGCTCGTCGCCTCGATTCACCTTGATATTTCTTTACTGCACGTATATACGTACATGCGTTTTACATACATATTTTACGTACATATGTTTGTCTTAACTCTTTTGATCGAGTTAAGGCATTTTTCAAACATTTTTATTTCTCCCATGGCACGTGGCCGAGGTATTTATTTATAAATACCGACGCCGACGCGTGCGTGTCGATGCGAGTGCGCGAGAAGTCGCTGTTGGTCGCATATGGAGGGTGGACGCGTGCAACCATATATATGTATATGTATATCGATATGCCCCGTTCTCTCATATCAATCTCCAGACCCTCGTATATTTAACTGACTTCTTGAACCATCCACGCCTTCCTGTTAAATCGCCTATGACATGACTCGCTATCTCACGATAGGATGCGCGCTTTTATCCTCGAAAGCTCGCGTCGCACATGCGCGCGATGCGTGTCGCGCGAAAATTATTGCAACTGCTGTGCAAATAATTAATAATGACAAATTATTTATATAAGCTAATAATTATTTAGGAAATATGGAGAGTGCGCGCTCGCTGCGAATCACTCGGCACAGTTCGACGCAGTCGTATCGCTTAGGATTTAATTAGAGCGTAACGGAAGAAGACATTATACCGCAAAAAAAGCAATGTTGAGAAAATAGATTGGTATCTTGGCAAAAGAACAAGCGATCATATTGTGACTTAATAAAAAGATAAATGTTCTGCAAGAATGCTCCGCGTCCACTTCCAAGTTGTAAAATAATATAAAATTAGATTACATACACACACACACACACACACACACACATCTTTTGTATACAAAATAACTATGTTCCATCACGGTTTTCACGATTATAGTTTACAGTATATTCTATAATAATCCACGGAGAAAAGGATATGGTAACGCAGCATGGACAACCTCATGCAATCCAATTAATTAATTTGGCGCAAATCGTCCGATATTTTGTCGCATAATTAAGCGACGCATTACATAAGTAATCAGATTGTCATATACAATGAGAACGACATCTCGCTCTGCATCATATGGAAAATAAAATGGAACAGAGTCAAACAATATCGCACGCACGTGCAATAAAAAAACTACGTAAACTACTTTTTGCCCTCGGCGAGTGGTATTAGCATGTTGCAACCCTTTACGCAAATAGCGATGTATATGGGATATAAAGCTGTTAATATTATACCAGCGTGGGTTATCTTGCTGAACCGCTTTTACCTTTACTTTATACGGCTCGGCTGTTATTCCTGATTTTTCCTGGCGTCATACCCCTTACGTCACACAATAATCTATCACTGATCGCGTGTAAAAATGGTCATTGTAAACTTTAAACCGTTCTTAATTAGTGCCAAAGATAATCATAAATCTAAAGACACATATATATATAAGATTAAGAGTGAAATAATTGAGAATTGTTTAAAAAGATAAACCAGACATAAGAATAATAAATCTGCTTCAAGATATACGACTAAATTTGAATATGAAAATTTTGTCATATGCATCATGCATATTTTGCAACTTATGATATAAAATATCAATTTTCAAAATCTTATTTTTTAGCCACAATTGCGTAAAAGTATTGTAAGAACATTTCCGAAAAAATATTTCCGAGAGATCATATTTCAAAGTATAGAGAAATTGTCACTTTATTATACATATATCTCATGAACG
>OZ020540.1:76723-91723 GCA_963971435.1 Lasius platythorax
TCATGAACGTATAAACGCAACCCGATATACAGCTATGTAACAATGCTCCAAAAATCCAAGCTGCATACAACGTAGAATATTGCATTGCAACGAATATTGTAATCAATAAGAAAGTAGTCGGCTATTTCTCTTTCGAAGCACATATAAACGGATTTTAACGTGTATATTATCCGGTACAAATTATATATGCCATAAACGTAAACAAGTACATTAGATTGAAGTGGATGGCGCGCGCGCGACACACATTGTTGCTCTATATTTCTTGAACTAATATACACCTTACTCTCTCGACTGATCGCAAAAGAGTGTAATTTGTGTGTATAATTATTAGTTATATATAATCATAGTTTCAAATCAAATAAAATTCCAAAGAGCCGTAACAGCTCGTAAGAACCGTAAGAGCTCGAAACAGTATAAGAGGACAATTTCTCCATTCGCCAAATATACACATAAAAGGAGATACATACATGGAATGCGGAGATACCGCTCGGTGTTTATTTCATTTTTTTTTTTTAAGGATGTATTTTTTTCTTAGGACTTTCGTTATCCTCAGACAGAAAGATGAAAGATATATATACATCGGTCGAGACTGTTGGGGTGGTTTGTGACGATCTGGTGGAGGCTGCGGACCGAAATACACTCGCACGGCCAATTCTCACCAACACCGAAATGTGTTTCGATGCACATGTAACCGACCACCATCTCGGAAGATGGCTGCGCTATTTCAGGCAGGCTAGCTAGTGCCATATAGCGAATCAGGATCGTACAACACGTTTAACTTACCCTATAAATTGTTCTTGCGGCAATTCTAATTGATATGCTATAAAATTCAATCATTTGTAGCCAATTTTTTCGCATCATTTTAAGAGAGAATGCTGAATGCTTCGATGGATGGTGGGCAAATTTCGCTGGTGAGAAATTTCAAAGGAATGCAAAGTTTGCCGATTATTTTTTACAACGGGCATCGATCAAGCAGACACTGCCCTGCAACTAAATTAAAGTCTGCTCTGTATCATACTTTCTATATGATAGATATATGCCAAGATAATTCCTGTTTTGTGGTTAAATTCATTCTACGTTAAACCCTGCGTTACAAGTGGTCTACCAGAAAATGAAAAAAATTTGTAGACTATCGATCATGCTTTATAGTATGTGTAATGTAAAAATATCTGACTTAACGCAATTTACAAAACAATGTGTGTGTAAATATATTTATATAGACATTTGAATAAATAGCGCTAGCGTTTAATTAAGCATCGAATTGATAAAATGTCAGATTATGTTCATAATTAATTCGAAACGACTTTTTTGACAATCTACATCACTGAGAGGTAATTTTGCGTCAAGTTAACGTTTACGAAACTACTCATTTATTAAACGAATTTTTATGAGAGCATTGTCGAAAGTCGCGGCACAATTTTCAAATGGTGAAAATTAGAAGCTCGACAATAATTAATCTGGGTCGTTGCTGACGGGTATGCGAATCGATACATAATGGCGCGATCCACTTTTCCGTGGTACAGTGTAGTACCGCGTAGTTCGGTTAACGTTTCTGTCGGATTTCGCAGCGTCTCGACAGTCACGTTGAGGCATCAGCTCGAAAATTCATTAAGACCTTCGGGGGAGAGAGGGAGGGAAGGGAGAGAGTCGAATAAATGCAAATCTCTTAAATATACGACTAATAGAGAAAATATAAATTGTATAAAATATTTAAGCATTCTTAATCTCAATATTGTCAGAGGTGAAACAGGAACTGAAAAGAGGGACAAAGTAACTTTTACATGCAAAAGTATTGCAGAATAAAAATCTATATGAAAATAAGAAAACTTTTAATAAAGAAAAAGGATGTGTAATGATGGTCTTTCGCGCTCTAAGAATAATTCATAGTAGTAATATATGTCACAATAAAAGCGAGCTTTCCTAAAAAAAATATTAAGCAAAAACTCATTATCCCGACTCGCCTCGGTAATTGAGCGTAGATACATTTCATTTTCACGAAGATTCGAAGAACATCGTAACATTCGAACTTTTACATTTGGATACACACACACACACACACACACACACACACACACACACACGCATGCAGATACATCAAAGAATAAACGCTTTTCAGACTTACAATGTATAATATAATATATGGCTCCCGATCATATCTAAAATAATTAATTAAAAACGTCCGGTATGCATTTGAGACTGGCACTATCGCCACAGTGGAAATTTTAAAGATTCGTGTACATTGGTGTCTTATGAACGCCAGAAACTGCCGCGCTCGTGACCCACTTGCTTAAACGCTAGCGAAATAATATTCCGTCGTTGCGAAGAGGGGAGACGCCTGGCGTCGCCATATATAGGGTATTTCACCAACCAACGCCGTCGTGTCTGCTAATGACAGATTCCTTGACGAAATAAATTTGTGAAAGACTTTGCAAAGCGAGAACTTGATAAAAATATGAAAGAAAAGAGAGAACTTTCTAATTTTCAATTTCTAATTTTGATGTTGAGTTTATCAATGGATTAATAAAAGTGAATAAGTTTTGTCTTTTTTGAAACAAATAAGATGTGTCTCTTTTAATGCAACTCTTTGTTTTGTCAGAATTTTATAATTATTGATAATAAAGAGATTATTGAAACTAGAAACGAGTCTATAAACATGAATGATAACGCAGTGATGGAATACCTTGTATACACTCGCGTCTGAACTGTGCTGAAGACTGAAAAGGAAAGCATGATGCATACTCCAGTGCAACGTCGTCGTGTCATCGCCGTGCATTCGAGCAACCTGGTTTGCATACCAATAAATGATGTCAAGCTATTCAATGTAAAACAGACCGATGTAATAAAATTATTTTGAAAGAATAATATCTATGCTTGCATAATGAAACGTCTAATTGTATGTTGCATACTGTTGATAATTAATATGATGAATTACAAGATGAGAGCGATAATATATATAAAAGTTGACACATATTACCTGCTAAAAATTAATACACACACACACACACACACACACACACACACACACACACACACACACACACACACACACACACACATACATACGGAATGACGTGTAATAAACTTCCAGAATTACGCTGTCTCTCCCTCTCCCCCCCCCCCCTCTCTCTCTCTCTCTCTCTCACGCTATTGTGACGCTGCAACTTTTATTTCAACAGGATGAGCATCATCCGGTCTTTTTTCGCAGTTTTTCATCGATTCGGAATTCGCATATTCGCCGAAAAAGCACGCACCCACACACGCACTGGATGCATTCCATCCCTGAGCGAATGCGCGTAACCGCTCTTCTCGTGACTCACGCAAGACATTTCGAAACACAATCACGTTTTGGCAAAAACAATATGTCTTATTGCCGAGTGCAGGGAATTCATCAGTCGTAATGTCGACTAATGTATAATTTCTGGAGAGTGGCAACAAATTTTTCGCATTTTACTTCGCTTTTGCTCGACTAGATTAAAAACTCTTATAAAAATGTTGTCTTTATTGCTATTGAATGGACACACACTGCTTTATCTTACAATTATATTATTATTGATAGCCTCAGGATGTGTCAAATCTCGTGGGGAGATTTATTACCGTACCTATTATCAAGTTGAAATTATTTTATCGGTTCTAACAGACAGGATCACACAGGCGTGTGAGTCGCCACAGGATGGCACACATCCTACGTGCTTCAGTTTCTATTCCGTTATATTGATGATCTATTGTAGGTACTTATCAAGGTCAATGGCTTCGCGGCATGCGGCACGGATACGGAGTACGGGCAAGTGCACCATTTGGTTTGGCAAGTCACTACAAACCACCGAAACAAATGAGAGCATCCTTGACATCCTTGAGGAGCACCGACGGTGGACCGGTGGTCGCCCCGACGCCAGAACCTACCGATAAAAGGGATCGTCGCGTAGACGACAGTAGAGGAGGATTCGTTCTAAAGGCTAGAAGCGACGATCCACCCGCCCGAAGAAAGAGCCTTACCGAGAAGTCTTTGAAGAAGGGCATTCTTTCAGTAAGAAGTCTCTCGGAATGACGGAAAATTATTCACAAAATTCTTATCATAAATTGGAACATTATCTAGAAGAATGTTCTGTCGATACAGGGTCTCAAGATACGAAAGCAAAGGAGTACGGGAGATTTGGAGAAGCGTGGTACTGGTGGCAGTATTAGGAGTAATGCCAGCTCTGCATCGTGGATGTCGACGGAGAGCTCGCAGAGTCAAGCTTCGGCGTCGGTTCATACAGATAGTAATGCGTCCTTTGTCATCGAGGTGGGTCACTTAATTTTCTCAACTTCTTTAGTTGCTCGAAAAATTCCAATTAAATTTTAATTTTGCTCTTCACGATCACTAAATCTGTTTATTACCGCGAGAGAGAGAGAGAGAGAGAGAGAGAGAGAGAGAGAGAGAGAGAGATATGTATTTAACTTTAATTATAATTTTAAAATAATGGAAATAATTGAAATAATTAATCTATAAAGCGCAGAATTAACCGCACGACATCGATTTGCAGGATGAGCAGATGGACGCATCAGTAACCGAGACATACCTGGGTGAATGGAAGAACGACAAAAGGACCGGCTTCGGCATATCCGAAAGAAGCGACGGCCTGCGATACGAGGGCGAGTGGTTCAATAATCGCAAGTACGGTTACGGTGTTACGACATTTCGCGACGGCAGTAAAGAGGAGGGAAAGTACAAAAACAATGTGCTCATCACTAGCCAGAAAAAGAAGCACCTTTTTCTAATCAGATCCGCCAAGTTTCGCGAGAGGATAGAGGCGGCGGTAAACGCCGCTCAGAGAGCGAGTAAGATTGCCTTGCAGAAAGCCGACATTGCCATCTCCAGAACGGCAACGGCGCGAGGAAAGGCGGAATTGGCCGATATCGCCGCCGAACATGCTAGGGAGGACTCAGAGTTAGCGCAGCAAACGGCGAGGCAATTTGCACCGGATTTCCGGCAACCGGGTTTAGAAAGGTTGCGAAATAGGGAGATACCCAAGTACGTACCACCGCCTCAGGACTCTGTACCTGGTAAAAGCATTCTGCACAAAGCAGCCAGTGTAGACCAACCCGGCACAACGCCGATTAAGACCATCGACTCTACGACGACGGCGATCACTACAACGACGACGACGACGACGATGACGGCAATGCCGACTGCGGCAAGCACCACCGTCAGCAACGTAATGCAGTCAATACGTAGGACTAGCATGAAGCCGCTGCCGCAGAATCAGCTGCCGCCAATGCAAAATCAAATACCAAATCAAGTGCCGCCTGTTTCGCTGGTGAACCAATCGTCTATGAATCAGCTAAGCGCGCAAACCACTCTGACCGATCCGAATCCGTATCAATACTCGCAAAATGTGTCTCCGAACCCGGCTCCGGCGAGCCAATACTCAAACAATATACCGAACCAGTATCAACCGAATCAGTATAGTCAGCAAAACCAATTCCTCCATGGCAGTCCATACCAGTCGCAGTATCATCCGGCTAATCCATTGCAGGTTGATCAATACTCTGGTTATCAGCAGCAACAACACCAACAACAATCTATCGGGCCGCACAACTTTCAAAATTTGCAGGCTTACCCTAATCAGCAGGTGACTTTGCTCGCGAATTGTCCTTCGCGTTGCCCTTCCCGTTTCTCTCGTGCTTGGTTCCCGCGTGCGTAGCTTTCAACGCGATACTCGATTGATGAAGTGCTTATGTATGCCTACGCTAATGCCATGTCTCCTTTTGTCCTTTTTCTTCCTTTTTGCTTTTTAAATTTTGACTCGCAATCGTCGATTATGTACGATTTGATAACATTCGCTCAAATGAATCAATATGGAGCACAGCTTTATTGATATAAATATAGGCAAGTCGATGCGTTTCTCCGCGTGATTTTCATTTCACTTGCGAGCTTTGTACGTAAGCTTAATCGTGTATAGCGATAATTAATTAATGATTAATTGTTACTGACTGACGATTACAGATAACCTGCGTCCAACAATTTTTTTTATATGTATTTTATATGTATGCTGTTTGGAGTGATATGGTTGATTGAACTCGTGCATAAGTTTACATATTTTTTAAGCTTTCAGTTATAATTAAAAATTATTAAATTAAATATATAATAAAAGAACACACAATTATTGGCTCCGCTAAGTGTTTTTTTTTTTTTAATTAAATATGCAATAAAGTTACACTCGTAATCCGATAAGTCTGCAGAACTTTGAGTAGTCTTTAATAACACACACTTACCGGGCACTAGAACAAATACATGATTTCTCGACATCTATATTTAATCTATCTAATCTAATGTTGTTTGTTGCTGAAATAGTTAATGCGAGTTATTCGTAATACCTCATATCACGCTTATCTCAAAAACGCATTCTAAAAAACGCATGCTAAATATTGTAATTTCTTGAGAAAATTTTAAATATGAACAACATTCATCCATGTACAATATTTGTTCTCTTATCGAAATTAATTAGCAGTTTCTCGCGAGAGACCGCTAAAGCTACATAAAACTGATTTCAGACGACAATACCTTATCAATATGGGCCTGGTCAGATGAATCAATATAATCCGCAACCAATATACACGCAGCAACAAATGTCCCAGCAATATCAACCTGATGGTATCGGGGATGTAGCGAGACCGTCAAGCTCTACAAGCTTAAGAAGAAACAGTAGAGTTCTGAGTCCTCAGGATCGACCTGGCACCATTGGCCAAACGTTGAACGACAGGTGAGCCAAGATACCTATTTTATGCCACAATATATATATATATATATATATATATATATATATATATATATATACATATATATACATTATATGTATATGTATGTAGATCTAAAAAAGTTTTCAGATTAAAAAAAAATCCTACATAACACTTGTTGAAGCATCGTGACTTCTTCGAAATCATACTTGAAAGGAAACAATATTCAAAAAATAAAAAAAAAATTTTGCACGTTTCAAAGCTTTCTTAGACTTCTCTATAAAATTATAATTACATTTAAATAAGTTGAGAGAGTTAAAAGATTATTATGTTGCGCTTGGTAGGCTGGATCACTATAAGAGGCCACCTAGTCGTGATAGTTCTGTAGATCGTTATGCCAGAGCGCATTCCAGGTTGACTGGATCAAGACAGCCATCCGTCGATAAAACCATATCTAATCTACCCTCGGATATGGTCGACAGGTGCGTAACATATGTACAACATATACACTAATACATTTAGATTAAAGTTTAATTTATTAACTATAAGTATTAATATCTCTTGTTCTGCATGCTATGCTATCACAGATGTGATATTGCGCTCTTTCTTTCTCTCTCTCTCTCTCTCTCTCTCTCTCTCTCTCTCCTCTGTCTTTTTCTCTATTTTATTATTTCTACTCTTGCACCTATTTCTGTCATTACTAACGTATTACCTACGATTTCTATACTGTTGTTATATTTTGTGCTTTTTTTCCTTTACAAGGGATTTGTACGAATCATGAAATATCGATTTGTAAGATAAGAAATAGTTTGTAAATTACATATAAATATAAAGTTAAATATATACAATAGTATACAGGGTGTCCCAGACCTACCGTACCACCTGTTAATGACAGATTCTTGAGGTCATTTGGAGACGATTTTTCCTCAACGAAAATGTCGAGGGAGGTCATCATTTTCTGCAAGTTCCCAATTTTTGCCATCATATATCTTTGTAACTAAGCCTCAAATTAAAATTCTATTAAATTAAACTCGACCTGAAATTAACTGAAGAATGTAGTTTTGTTAATATTTTAATTCCATAAAGCTTAATTTGCAAAAAGCCCTTCATTTTCAATCACTTATAATTCGAAAATGATTGGTGCCTCGACATTTTCGTTGAGGAAAAATCGTCTCCAAATGACCTCAAGAATCTGCCATTAACAGGTGGTACGGTAGGTCTGGGACACCCTGTATATACAAGTATTTTGTTATATTTATAACAATATAGATGACATAAATATAAACGTTTGTGTAAAATGTTACTGTCACATTCGTATGATTCGTATTATTGGTCCGCTCTTAATCTTTGAAGTTTTCGTAGCTTTCATGAAATATTGTTATAATATATCTGAAAATACACAAAGATTCATTTTAAAAAATCTAGAATTAGAATTGCTGGACCTTAAAAGACTCCTTTTTAAGAATTGAAAACTACACATTTTGTCTAGACCTGAGAGATATTCTTTGCTCATTAAAACAATTGTTCATTAAAACAATTTTTTATTTTGTACGATGAATAGATCGACGAGAGCCCCGAGTGTGATTCGAGCGGGTACACCTCTAAACGGTTCTGTAGTAGGCAGCGGCGCTGCAACGCCAACGTACACAGCACCGAATCCCAGCCAATTTGAGGGGGCTCTTATAAAAAATCGTAATCTTGGACAAGACATTTTGCCGAGTCCTGGACAGCCTAAACGCACCGAAAGCCTTTACATGGCTCCGACTCGCGGACCGTCCGGGAGCGGTGGTGGAGGCATTGTGCCGAAGGTGAGTCTTTATTTTCTCATTTGCTCTTAATTACATGTACATATGTACATATATGTGATGCGCGCGCGTGTGTGCGTGCGTGCGTGCGTGCGTGTGTGTATGTGTGTGTGTATGTGTATGTACATGATACATGTATAATACTATATACACAAACTCTTGTCACGTGTATGTATGTACACGTACGTACACCCATACATTCGTCTTATGCACTGATGACGTCTTGGCATTAGCATAAAAAAAAAGAAAGTTACAGATATATACCAATTCTATACAAAACACGCACACACACACACACACACACACACACACACATACACACGCGCGCGCATATGTGGAGTATTGAAATATTGAAGTCAAGTGACATTTTGATATAAATTTATAAGTATGTTGATGATCCGAACAGAAACAAACATCAAAAATAGCAAAATTTTAGACATTTCGTGCATTGACGTCATTATGCTGCATTTAACTAAATTATATTTATCTTATGTAAATACATATATTATATTATTCATTGTATTTTTAAGTAGTGCGTTGCACCTTGTAAAGATATACACTATAAACGTTTCCGCAGGTTTTCTTTCAATACAATTTCTTATTGTTTATCCACTTGGATGAAAGGCAATATTCATTATTTATATAAATTTTGATTTTCTACACAAAAGAATTCTTTAAACCGATTTCTCGCAAATTATAAAGATTAATGCAATTCGGTAAAGCGATTTGCTCGGCGTTCAATCTGTCAAGAAATAAAATGAGACGCCTTTTCAGAATCAACATCGAAAATGATTTCGACAGTCAAATTGCGTTAATTAAGTAAGATTATAATTTTTACTATTATGTTTCAACGATTACACATACGTCGCGAACGATATTAAAAATGAATTTTTTCTTCGCAGCAGAGACATGAAAATGACAAACGACAGACTTGATAGAATTAATAGAATTTTTCTACAAGAAAATCGCTTTTTAAAATCTCAATTAAAAATCAATCTTTTAAATGTTTCTTTTTCCCATATCGCATGTAATGGAGATTTTTTGATAAATGAATGATTGTGCATAACTGCCGCGCGCAGATTATATAAATAATAATTTCCGATAATTTTGAATAATAATAATACATGCGATTACATATTGTTAATTGTCAAATTACATAATGTTTATAACAAATACAAATAACATTGAATTATATTCGAAATCTTCATAACAGTATCAAAAATATATTACATTAATTTCGAATATATTGCGAATGCAACATTCCTCTGCTGCGACATGTAGAAACAAATAATACTCGCACCATTTTCACATTTCAAGTATAATCATTCTTTCGCCCGTGTTATCTCCCTACATACATTTTTTACCCCAACATATTTTAATATATAAAATATATTTCTCTTGAACACACTTTTCTCTCTCGCGCCTGCATTCTCGACGCACCACTTTCTCCCCTCTTTTTTCCTATTCAAATTTTTATCAATACTCATCTTTTTATCTAGCCTTATCTATTTGTATATTTTCTTCTCTCTGTCTCTGTTTGTCTTTCTGTGTAACTGTGTGGCGTTTTGTGCTGTGTTCTGTGCATGCCATCCCAGGAAGCAGGCCGGACTGTCCCCGCCTTCACCGCAACGTCAAAGGGCCGCGCAACCCTATAAGTATAAGTATAAAATTGTATCCACAGAGAAATAACACACACACACACACACACACACACACATACATACAAAAAGAAAGCGTAGCTTCCGAGAGACTCGCTCATGTCGCGTTTCGAGCCAAATCGGCTGAAAATTGCAATATGATTTCGGTCCGCTGTTTCCGCCCGATACATCCCAGTATTGAATAATTCAGCATTAGAGAATTAAGGTCAATTGACCTGTCTTGAGACAATTTTGAATACACGCATTTCCGACACCATCTCGTGGGGTCGATATTTTTCTATAAATTTACGAATACTTCATATAATGTTATCTTACTTAACAAACATGTAATTGTAGAGCTTGAATGTAATCCAAATGATTAATTATGCAGAGTTGTCGCATGCACAGATTTGTGTGCAGAATCAACTCGTTTGTTTCTCGTTAAACTCGTTATACTTTCGCAATTAACTTGATGTAAGGCAGATTTTTAGAAAGGGGCCTTATATGAAAAAATGAGAAAAGATTCTAATAACAATCACATTTTTCATGCTACCAAATTTTCGCAACATTATAAGGAACGGGAAAGTACTTGTACCTGTGTAAATTGCTAATAACTTCTAACTTTGTCGCAATGCTGAACAATAAAGATGCTCGTCGATTAAAGTGAGCTCTGAGTAAAATAAGCGCATTCGAAACGAGCAATGTGCATATGTATTTGTGAAAGACAGATTATTTTTCTACGGAAACATTGCAAATGTAATATAATACGATTCATTATCTATTCATACGAACAATCTACAACTATCGTCGGTTTGATCATCGATGTTAATCTTAGAATAAACTCGCAATTGCGTCTCAGTTTAATGATATAGCATATACATATAACGACAACAATTCAAATAATTTACACAAAAAGTTTTAAAGTGCAAGAACATAATACATTCCGTTTAATTTGCTACAACAGTTATTGTTACTATAATGAAGAGAGCGTGAAAATTAATTAGGGATTAAGCAATATCGATGATAAAAATATAGCCGAAAAAGAGCTGTAATATACCTGAAAGATTTCGAAATACCTAGATTGCGCGTATGTTTCGTCTTAATCGAGACAGAGAGAATCATAAGAAATTATTATTATTGAAAAAGAAACAGAATTTTACGGAGTCTATAAATTTTGCAAACTATGTTTGAAAATGTAGATTGGCGATAACAATGTCGCTTTGTTGAATCGATTCGAAATATTGTACAATCTAGTGCTCGTATAATATGTGTGATAACATGCGCGATCACCGAAGGATTAATCAATGAACAATAATGTAACATTTTTCAGCAAAAAGAAGCAACTAAATATCCTCTGACTTATTTTTTTCATTAGATAGAAATTATAGGTTAAATAAGATTATTAATTTGCACAATGGAGAAGGAGAGAAAGAGAGAGAAAAGAGAGAGAGAGAGAGAGAGAGAGAGAGAGAGAGAGAGAGAGAGAGAGAGAAGGAATACAAAAGCATATAACTATATTTACAAGTATAAACGAAGGATACATGTATCTTTCTACATGTACAATGTATGTACTATATGTATATGTGCGTATAAATATTTACGTAAACCTGATAGTATACATATTAAATTGGAGCGACATGTACAAGTCGGCCAAAGACTTTAAATAAAGTGACTTTAAGTAAAGTTAAAAATGCATTCCTATCTACAATTTTTCTACATTACATACGACTTTCGTTTTTTGCAAATATAACTCTGCATTGATTAAATACGCACATACGCACATATATATATACATATATATATATATATATATACGCAAATCTAAATTAAAGCCAGCGCACAATGTCATGTCCATTAACTGAACTAATTAACAAAATTTGGAAGGTAAGCTTAGCGCGTGGCGTGGAGGCGGGGACCATTTTTGCTTTTCGATTCCATTTTAACCTCTTTAACTAAATGTTGAGCCTTTTTCAACCCTTCTTTCGAACCCTTATCGCTGCCTATCTACTTACTGATCCTTCCTGCATTATTTTTGCTTATTTAGATTACTCAATCGATCAATACCCTCTCGGGCTTAATCTCTGTATTCTCAGATACCATAACTAGCTCTGTTTCTATAGTTTCTAGTAAAACACTTTTTGTGTTCAAATACTCAATCTGAATGGCTTATCTGACTTATTACAAATTACTATTGCTATTATAGAAACTAATTATTAGTTACATTACTTATTATTATACTACATATCAAGAGATCAGAGCAGAGTTTAGATGACCGCTTTGCGAGAGACTCTCTAATTATTCATCACCTCCACGCCACTTGTTTTTCCTTTTTTTTTTAATTCAATACGTTCTTTTTCTCCAACGCATGCTTATCGTGAATTTGAGTCTATACATTTACACACAGGGACTTGTTGAAATAAAATAAAAATTGCGACCAAATAAGACTCATTCGATACGAAGCGAGCCTTAAACAGTACCTTACAATTAGTTAAATCTACAATGCTAATCACCAATTGCTCTATTGTATATGTTATATTGTAGTACGTTACTTGTTTCATCATACATGTCGCGCAGGCCTACGAATTATTTGCCGTCCATGTTAACATGAAAAAAAGACACGTGCCGAATGTGAAAACTTATTTTGAAGAACGTGAGAATTAAAAAGAGGAAGAAAGGAGAGAAAATGGAAATTTTCTCGACCGCCTGTGTCAAGTTTATTTGTATGTCGTCTATTCTTTTTATACGTGAAAAATATCCAAGTTACACACACACACACACACACACACACACACACACACACACACACATACACACACACACACACACACACACACACATACATATATATGCATACACCGAATACGTTTCGTGTAAATAAAGCTAATAAAACCTATATGCAGATAACATGTCGGAAAATTGTATGATAATAAGATTAAGAGCAAAGCACATCAATTTTGACCGATTTTGCCAACAATAGCCTACAACTGTACAATTAATTTTTATGCGATCTTTACAATCGGTATGTCGAATTTCTAATCGACAGAAATTACCGATGATGGCACAAATAAACAAGTAACAAGACATTACTCCAAAGTTTTCGATTAAGCTATAAAAGAATACTCGCTATTTTTATACACAAGGTCGACTTAACAATTTTTAATATATATATATATGTATTAACACCTTAAGTTAAATCACAAATCATAGTTTCGACAATAACACAAGAATTACATAAGAAATGCGACAAGGAAGGATTTATACATAATTTGTGTAAATACACATTATAATACAATTCTGCATGCGACATTATCAAACCAAAGATTGGATTCTGAGTCAAGTCGTTAATCTACATCCCATGTGTTCATAAATTACTCGCTTATAAATGAATCTTAATTAGTATATCGTACGATTGTTTGGAAGTAAAGAATACGAGAGAGACGTGTAATATATTCTTTGTCAATATGAAAATAATACTTTTTCTCTCGCACACTTGAGTGCCAATCTTGCCAATAATTATTTTATTCTACGTAACAGGAGCTTTTCTAGATATTTAGTAGAGTAAACACATTTTGATTCGAGATTTCGAGATATAGATGTACAATTATTTGTATGTAGATATGCAATCGCGTATAGATGTGTGTAGAAAAGGTCAAACGAAGACGTGGAAAGATGAGATGTTATGCATATTCGGTAGGTTCGAATCACATTTCGAACAAGATCGATCTTGTTGAATGTAGAAACTGTATCGATCTCTGTTCACCAAACAACGACATTGCAAACGCTAATTCGATGTATTAAATGTATATATTTATGTATATCATGTATAAAAGAACTTATTGTGTGCTCATGACAGATTAAACAGCATCGCACGGATCAAATCGGACTTCCTTTTACTATCTTTGTTTATTGTTACTTTTCTTTTAGAAGAGTCTATAAGAAATATTAATCACACACTTTCTCCATTTGCCGCATAAGGTTCATGTATAAATATGTAAAAAAATCACGATACACACAAATTTTGAATGTTAAAAAGCAATTAATGATAGTTAAAGTATGTGCGTTTTATATACATAAGATTTAATGTTGATGTTAAATTGTGTTTAAATGCGCAATTATAATATTCGAGTGAGAGTTATGGAAATATGGAGATATAGGTAATATGGAGATAAAATGGAGATAAAATATGGATATAAAATATGGAGATTCGCAAAAGTAAAAAAATCACGATACACACAAATTTTGAAAATTTACCGCAAAAGTGAGATCGCACAAACAAAACTGAAAACTGCGACCGTATGCAATTCGTGATTAAGAATAATGAAACGTTTTTAATCACATCTTTACGTATAAACATACACTTATACATTTCACAAAAATATCTAAACTTTACAAGTCTTCAAAATTTTTAAGTCTTTTTGCGAATAATCGTTATATTATTTGCCATTTATATTATTTCTTTATTGTCATGTTTTATTAAATGCAAACAATTTTTTTTGTTGAAAAGCGAATATAATTATTGCCATAAAAGAATTGCTATTGCGACATATTTGCGTAATATTTGTATCAATTAAACAATCGATAAGAGAATAGCAATAAGAGAATAGCATCGACTAACGAGGCTAATTAAGCGCGTTGCATTTATCAGTCTATTATTTTTTGTCTGACGTAGCTAACAAAACTGCAAAAACTACGAGCAAGTTATACAATGTGATAGACAAAGAAATTGCAAATAAGTGAGACGAGCCCCTTCTTGGCTCGTAAGAAAATCTTGAAATTCTCGCCGGATTTATTCGCATGCTAAATACATGAGTCAGGTGATTCGTTGTTGGATTGCAATTTTC
>OZ020540.1:96723-98342 GCA_963971435.1 Lasius platythorax
ATGCAAATCCTTCTTCATAATTTTTTCTTTTCTAACGATCGGCTCGAGCGCAGTAATAACGACGATATTGAATTGTACTCGTTCGATTTTTCAACAAGTTAGCTACTTGTCTGAGGATACGCCGACCGTTTCTTCTCTTTCTACGTCGATTTTCAATTATCACGGCCGGCACTATTCGATTTGAAGCAGCATTAAAAATAAAGAATTATTAAAATTGTTGTACTTATACATATAGCAATGTAAAGTATTTTAGCAATGATCGTAATTGTAGCCATGATGCCGCACGCAACATAAAGGATAGATTTGTTAAGGCGTATTCGAGCATTTATAGCATGCATCGCAGTAGTATGTATGATTGCAATAAATTACGTAAATTTGTAAGATTATCTTAAAATATAAACAGAGTACTCTTCTAACTTGTACGCGAGCTTTGCGGAATTATAGTTACAATTACAATTATATCGCGACGGCTGAGATTTGAATTCTTCATCATACCGTTTCTCGCCTTGATTCTGCGACGAGAGGCTAATAAAATATGTAACAATGTGTCATGTCGTGCACACAAGTTGAGAAAAATGTTATCACACTAGGTATATGGCTTTCGCTTTTGATGAGAGATTATACGTTTCGAATCGTCGACGCAAAAAGTTGACATTGTTTTTCCTGATATTTTTCTTTACATTTTGCGTCTAAGAAAAATATATTAACGTTGAAATGCGGATGATTCATATCACGATAATCGAGTTGCGTACGCAGAGTTACCATCGCGATAACATCATTCATCGAGATGTAAAATCGCAATCTCGGTATGTATAAACATGACTCTTGTAGAAATATCTTAAACATCAAAAGGTCGCGAATTAAATACGATTTCGCTTTCGACGAGATCTCGTAGACATCTCGGAAGGAAATCCGTGACTATATTGTATAGTAAAAATTAATATTATACAAACGCTTTTTGAGTCACGATATTTGCAGTCTCGTTTATCTTGTACTTTGCAAAAATATGCAAACGCGACAATTATCTCGCGTATCTTGCATTTCCTCTTCCATGATTTTGCGACGAAATTGATGATCGGCCTTTCTGCGCTCGAGCGATCACAATTTCCTAGCCTCGGGGGCATAGTGTGCCATATCTCTAAATAAATTTGTAAATAATCGTGCAAAAGCGTCGATTGCGCAGAGTTTGTCCATTCTATACGATACCGTTCTCGCGCTCTTGGTGCAAATTTGACCGAGAAACATAAAGCACCAAAAGTCGAAATCACCTTTCAACTTGAAGGGTCTTGTTCTTTTTTGCATGGCAAAACTAAGCTTCCTATATATTGTGCTTTGACAGTGCCAATGACATAGCTAGTACTTCCGCGAGAATAAATATGATATGATGGCGGCATAGCCAAAATAAATTCGCTTTTAATTATGCTATAAATCTGGAAATCCTGATTCGAGCGCGAGCACGTGATGCGAAATGACTCAAAGATAATATATATACATTCGATCAAAGTATAGAAGGCGATATTTTTGACGCTATCTATATTTAAAATATGAATAACTTAAATAAAAATCATTATTCTTTGTCATCGAGGCGTACAATTTTTCTGAACAAGTCGGGACTTTGT